>JAOEGS010017936.1:16029-35650 GCA_025447755.1 Corythornis vintsioides | reverse complement strand
AAATAATAGAAAAATTTAAATTAGTGATAAAAATCACTACCCTCTTCTGTGTGCACACAACCTGCACCTCAGCACTTGGCCTGCTGCAAGGCTCTCTGCTACTCACATCTCTGCAGGGTGCTCAGTGCCCTTGAATCCTCAGATGTGCTGAGGGCCACAAGAAGCTGCTGTGCTCTGGGATAACTTCACAAGGAAGGGATAAATTTGCCACAGCATGACAATTTGTCACTACAAAGTGTCAGTTATTCATGGGCATTTAAAGTTGAAAAACATTGCCCAAAGGTATATAGTAATTTATAGACAGTTTGGATTCTCTTTCTAGGAGAGTAGCATTGATGTCAGGTTTGCTTCAGACATTGACTGGTGTAGCCAAGGCACTATCAGATTGACTACCTGGACAGAGAACCCATTTCTGGGTTAGCTTGTGTTGTCCTCTCAAGAACTGCTGCTCATTCCTTGTGTTTGGACTGTCAGGCAATGCAGAAGAGAGGATGAGAAATGACTAGCAATCCCTGGAACAAGTAAAACAAATGTTATTAAAATTCTAAAGCCAATATTCCTGTCACCTGTAAGAGGTGCCTAATGTGGTTGTCATAGCATTAGACTGTTTCATCCTCCTAGACTCTCTGAAACAACCTCCATTTTTATAAGGTCAGGAAAAATAAAAGACATACTATCTGCTGCCTTTCTTCACCAGAGAATTTAATGACTCTGAGGTTCTTTCTATCATCCTGACAGGAAGACTCTACTATTTGGGTGTTATGATACCTTCACTGAGGTGCCTGTGATAGGCAGTTGCACTACAAACCAAACATTTCAAAGACAAAAGAAAAAGAAAGGTCCATGCTGTAGCAAGTCCACTGATTTTTTCCAGCAGGGTTCACCCTCAGTTCATACTCCTGTGCACTTACACAGCTTCTGGATGATCTAGACTACAGGTAGAATGAGCTCATGGGAAGAAATTAAATTTTCAGGTGTACATTTGATGAACCAGATCCTCATATGTAGGTTAAGCAGATGCACAACCAGTGTCATACATTTATGTCCATGAGGGAACAAGCACATAAGGAACAGAAGTATCCCTCCTTCCACAGCTTCCCTGTGTCTGATAATATTTTATAAAAGTTTTAGAGAAACCTATTTCTCTTTCCTCATAATGTTACTACATAATGCAGGATCACAGCAATGTTGTGTCACTGCTTTAAACTGTAGTTTTGAAGTGCAATATTCACCATGATAACTGCTCAGACCACCTTTTCTTGGTGAATGAGGTTCTTGACACACTTGATTCCAATTTCTTGCTGATAGCTACCTCCATAAATAATTTTTTCTATAATTTGAGAATGCAATACTATATTGTCTTGTCTTGCAATATACTGTCTCGTCCCATCTGTTATCCATTGGAAATACTTTAGCACAGATTTTTTCTTCATCTATTGCTTTGCCCATAACCCTGTTGCTTTGTGTTAGGTCCCAGAGTCCCTCCTCATCAAATGCTTGTCTTCATCACTGTGGTTCAGTCCTGCCTATCCCCATGCTTCTTGCTGAGAGCAGTCATATCCTTGAGATGCAACTGCCCATGAGCTCACCACTCTTAGTGATCATCAACACACCTTTTTCACTGCCATATTTCTACTTTTGCTAATCCTTTTATGGAGAAGAGGCTCCCTGAATAAACAACCTTGTTGGTTTTTACCTCCAGGCCAAGAAACCAAAAGAAAGCTCACAACGGCTGGGCATCTGTGTGACCATTGTCTGTCACACTAATCAATTTTATTGCTCATTATTTTCTTGTGCTCACCCATCTGTCAGTCTGTCTGCATTCATTGGGTGTGCCTCATCTCATTTTACAGTATAAATTCACTGGAACAGAGATTTTTAGTAGGATTCACTGTTGGGTTTCCTAAATACAAGAATAATGATAACAACAGCAAGGAGTGAGAGAGGAGGCTGGCCCAGTACGTCTCCTATGAACAGAAGGTTCATTGTCTCCCTGGTTCTATTGATCACTAAGTCCTCACTCCCTGAAAGAGTTTGTCATCCCACAGCAGACCTATGGACACTGTATCACAGTGTGAAGCTTCTGTGGAGATTTGTTTGATGAAGAGAATTCTTCCCTTCCAGCTCAGTAGACTGCAGTATGCATGTTGGCCATTGGTTTCGCCAGAAGCATCAGTAGAGTTAATGAGGAGAACTGGAGTCTGTTCCCACTCTGTGTTGTGCAAGCCAGTCCTCTCTTCATATCTCCATTTCATAATTATGGAGCACAGAAGCAGCTCTTTAACACATCTGATACATAAGTAATAAGGACAATGAGAAACGTCAGCACAATCAGTTTTATTCTGCCATCCTCATCAACCCAGCTTTTCCTCAACCCCCTTTGGTCCATAGCTAAGAAGCATCTGCACCACAAGGTTAGTCTACTCCAGTTGTATCCTTAATTTTTTTACTGACATAATGCTGTCCCTGTGCCCAACTGCATCTAAACTGTTGTGAAGCTGCAAATACTACCTGACGTACTGAATCTAACCCCTTTGCTGTCATCCTGTGCTTCCCACACCCTTATGTCCTTATTGTATTCCTGTATAAATTTCTTGGCATAAATATTTTATTGAACAAATAAAGCCCTTTAGTGGCATTAGCCTCTAGGTACTACCAGAATACACACTACTGTTTGATACTGATACTAGTGGTATCTTCACTGTTCTGCCAAATCTCAGGTTTCACTTTGATAGCAGGTCACTGCTAAAACCAGGTAGGTTAAAATCTGTGTGCACTTGGGTTGTCTCAGAACTTCATCTGTCAAAATTGTGTTATCACAGATCTCTGTCTGGCTACATTCATAGCTTTGTTTGCAAACTCAGGACCTTAGGAAGTTAGTGAAACACATTTTCCCACTTGAAGCCACAATGCTTGTACACAGAGTTCAAAGCACTCTTGGATTGAGTAAATTCATGTGTAAATGTTTTATTTCAAAATTGACCTGTGCTTTTATTCATTGGACATCACTTAAATAAAAACATGGCAGAATGAGTAAAGCAATAGGAGCATGTCCAAACTTTCTCTTTGGAGAAATCTCTGTCTCATATTCAGGTTCAGTGAAGATGTTATACCTCATTAGCTACAACAGAACTGAGCCATTTTCTCATTAGATCATTCAAGTGGAACAACACAAAAGATTTTTCAAGTTTGTCAGTTGCATTTTAGTTGTGCTTTTTAAAGTGCTTGTTAGAAAGCAAGAATTGAAACCGTATGGTGTTGTTTAAGCTTAAAAAGTGCTTTTGATCTTAAGCTTCAAAAGAGCTTTTCCCAGCACAAAGTAAGCTAGTTCTTTATTTGGTACTGTTTTAGGTAGACACCAGAACACTCTGTACATAATAATGTTTTCTTTTTTTCATGCTATTGATTAAATCTCTTTTAACGTTGTCGCTGCTGAGTTCGAGATGATTTACAGGAGGCAATCAATCACTGCTGTCATTGTACTGTACCCAGTTTCAACAAAATAAAGAAATCAGCTGGTGCACAGCCTTCAATCAGTTGCTACAAGAAGAGGAGGTCACAAAGTGAGACTTAAGAATCACTAAGTATTTTAAAATCATATAATAAAGATCCTTCTGAAGCTGAATTTTTAACAGTTCTTTGCCAGTGATCCCCTGTAATGAGTTTCCATTTGAAAATGCATTGGTTTCTCTCTTTCTCAGTAAATACAGGCTCAGTACATTACAGGAGCTTTGCTCTTGAAGTAGTTACAATGTTGGTTGGAGCATTTGAGTTTCATAGCTCACATGTACACAGTTTGCATAGCCTCTGTATTTTGACAGCTTATCTAAAAAGTGCAATAGTCAAATCTTTAGCTCACAACAGTAATTTGAAGAATGGATCCTACAGTTCTTTACTCATAAAAAAGTTGATCATTACTGTTAATATTGTTGCAAAACCAAAAAGCCATTCCTATCATAAAGATAATCTTCATTTTTGTTATTATTTTTTCCTTTTCTTATGAAAGGTTTTCAGTTTCAAAATCTCCAGAGGATCTGGGTTTCCCACACTGCCAGCAAGTTTTACAAGACACAACTTCTCAGAATAACAAATAAGAATTTAAATTAACCATTTTTTTGTCTCTGTTCTTGTATTTGGTTATGAACTTGAAGAGCCTCTACTGAATAATTCAAATGGAAATAAGCATAAGCAAACAGGATTCCTGAATACTTAACATAGTTATATTCCTTCATGCTACAGAGAAAGCATATTTAACAAGGACATTTTTTATCTTTTCTGAGTATCTTGCAAGACTGTAAATTTCTCACAACCTTCCCAGAGATGAGAAATACCTGGGTTTTCTGGAGGAGCAAATATCTTTATAGTTCTTCACCCTAGGATGGGTCTTTAGAGTCAGTCTGAATCATTGATAGAAGAATTAGTCCTTTAGTACTTCAATAGCATGGGGGGAGGATGTTTTGGTTTGTTTGTTTGTTTGTTAATTTATTAACCAATTGCATCTGTAAATTAAAGGTTTATCCTAGGAGCTGAAAGGAAATTATGTAACATTTTTCTGATGAGGAAACTTAGAGAAGAAAAGAAAGAGCTTTACATGATGGCTGGCAGCTGGAGTGAACCTCTGCAGGGAGAAACCCAAGTGCTGTGGTGGTACAGGTGACTAAGAACCATGTAATTAAAAAAATTAAATCTTTTAAGTATGTATGTAGAAAGAGCTCTTAGGCAAGTCAAAGGAGCAAGCAACTCATCTTCTAAAGCATTTGGTGCATCACAGCACTACTTCTCCAACCAGCCAACTGCAGCAGGGCAACACAGAAATGAAGGCAAGTGAAGCTCTTACCAACCCTAAATGCTGCTGCTGCTTCTTTCCTTTCTCAGTGGGGAGGGGTGTGTGCAGCCAAAGAGCTTCTCTGCAAACTCACTGCTGCCATATTTTCTTTACCTCAGTTTCCAGGTCCACCAGAAGTGTGTTTACTGTCTATCTTCTGATGAAACTTTGCCCATCCCTGGAAGTGTTCAAGGCCATGTTGAGGGGGCTTTAAGCAACCTCCAACTTACTCAGGACTTTAAGGTTTGGAGTTGTTTGTTTTCTGTTGCCTGAAGTCTAGTTTGGTTTAGTAATTAAAAGCATTAAGTATGGAAGTAGAAATAAAAGGGTAAAGCTGTTACTGTGGTTAAATACATCAAACAATTATCATATAAACAGCAGTTTCTTGCTATTAATGACTGCCAGCAGCTTGGACTGAGTCAGTGTGTGACTGAATGTTATGCCAACATTTCTTATTGTATCAAACATTTCTCCTCAATAGGGAACTGGACAGGTCTAGCACTAGGACTTTTACATTTCCATTTTGATTACTAATATTTACTACCTCAAGAGATTCTTTCAAAATCAGTTCTGTAAGTCAGTGAGGTGAATTTCTGTAGCATGAGTATGCATAGTTGTTTTTTGTGCAAGATTAGTCCCAAACAAGCATTTTACTTAGGCATACTGATTGTACCTATACCCCATGATATAAGCTATGGTTTTTTCCTCGTCAGAAAAATGTGTTTAAAAGATGTAGGCCATATTTGCCAATGAAAAAGAGGGAGCTAATTAAGGGCTCCTTCCCAGAGATGTTTCTCCACAACCATCTTCAGTTGGTACTTACATATGCACACAGATGACAGGAGTAGTTTCCAAAGGAACATATATTTTTGGTGACTGATATCACCAAGCCTCTAGAGAGGAAACACTTTAAACAAGCCTTATTTAAACCAGACAGTGCCACGCTGACTCAGAGGTTAGAGATGAGAGAGCAGTGGTCAGAAGAAATGTGACATTGCTCAGCATGACTGATTTGTATGGAATTAAATTCCCCAGAGCTTCAATCTGAGCTGACCTCTTCACAGAACTGGATTGTTGCTTAACTGCATATTGTCAAAGAAACTTTTACAGGCACTTTTGCTTAAAAAACACGGGGGTTTTTCTGGCTTAAAATTGCCTGTATGAATCCTTCCCCACTTTATAGATTGATCTGCACGTGCAAAACAAACAAACAAACAAAACAACTGGAGGCTGTCTTTTCAAATACTGCAGAAGAGATGCTGTTACAAGCACCCTGTGTCAGTAGCTAGGTTTGCATTGCCTCACGTGCCACATGTGCTTTGATCTGCTCCCACTTCTCTGCGTTTTTTGGAACATTACAAAACGATGCCTAATGTCTGGGTGTTTCCAATTTAGTTTTTATGAAATCCAACAAGCTAAAATTAGCAGAAAACCTCAAAGGCATCCAGATAGTAAAAAAAAAAAAAAGTTTGCCTCTGATTAAGCAACACCAGTCCCATTGTGCCAGAGTAGATGAAGTGATGTTTTAATACAAATCAGCCTTTCTTTTAACCTTTCCCCTCATGGTATCTCTTCAGGCATTCAGGTCTCTTAACAGCCTCTTACCTTAGTCTGGTTAGCTTTCTTTGAGGTATTATCTTAGCTAAATTTCCTAACTTAGATGATATTTGCAGCCATTTTTTATCATTTTACAGAAAATTAAGATAATGTGTTATTGCTTCTTTGATGTCACTTTCTGGGACACATGCTCCCTGGTAAGAGATCAGCAATGTTTTCATGTTATCACAACTGGAACAGGGTTAAAAGCTTTATCCTCATACAGACCAATCAACAAGTTAGATTGGAGTTAAAAGATGCAACAGGATGTTTAGGGACCACTAATGTAGCTTTTCTCTGTTTATCATTTGTGAATGTCATGTTTGGGTGGGGAATATCCTCACTGATTTCAGTAGGATTAAAACAAGTAAGATATTGAAGCCTTGCAGGGACATCACAGCAGTATGTAGGTATCTTTACAAATCTGCTCCTAAGGGAAGTCAGTATTTCACCTTTGTAAATACTCTTCATAATACAAAAACAGTTAAAATAATGCTTGTAGCCAGATATATTGGAGTATGTGACAAAGTCTTGGCTTGTCTGTATTAGCAGGAGATCTCCAAGTTACTTAAGCCAAGTACTGATTTCATCTGTGAAGGGTACATAATAGAATTATTGTGACAGGAGTGCAAGATGAAAATCCTATTATTAATGTATTAAATATACATCATTATGATTATTACTTCTCTAACTCCATGGATATTTTTTAAAACAAAGTCTCTGTGGTTTGACATGGAATTGTTTGTAGCCTCTCACATTAAATCCACCATAAGAGTCAAAAGAACTGTGAAAATGAGAAAAATTCTAGGGCAAAAAATATCCCTGAGGATTGTTCCACATACTTTAGTGTTGTTACCAAAGGGAGAATTTGGCCATTTGTACTTTCATTTTAATACAGTGATTGTGAATGTATAATGGATATGAAATATCAATTGTGTAATGAAATGATTTAATTCAGTGAAGCAACCATTTATGCACATGCAGAATATCTGGATCCTGTAGGACTGGGAGATCCCTTTGGCTTGTTCTGTTTTTACTCACTCTGGTGCAAATCAGCAATTACCTCTCAGAATTTAATTCACAGTAAGTCTGTATTCAGTATGATTTCTTCATATTTGCACTGAAAGAAGAGAGGATAGAGTCTAATCTCTTAGAGTGGTTTGGTCTTTTTATCCAAAAGCTTCATAATCTGATTTAAATACTGTTTATTTTTATGAAAATTGAAAAATAAAATGGATTATAGTGTAATGGATTGCCATGCCAAGGTGAGGAAGAATAAAAACATCACTATGTATCAGCTTTGTGCTGGTGAATTTATCATGCAGGATTTTGGTTTGCTGTTCAGAAATAGTCACAAAAATCGCCACTTCCCTATAATAGATGCACTTACTATATCCATAGGTATCTATAGAGCCTTTCTCTCATGTATGTGTGTCTGAGGTGATGCAAGGAGCAGCAATGAAACTACATCTGAACGGAATTACAGACTTTTTAATTCCATCGATTTTTTAATATATGTGTTTCACTTTTCATACTATAGTCAATTTAACATCCAGTTTGGGGTATAGTGTATAGGATTATATAGAGTATTTTAAAATATACAGGTATAAAAAACTATAAGCATGTGCTATATCTGCCAATTTCTAATAAAATCAGTAGTATTTTAAAAGTAAATGTTGATAAGTTGCCTTATCACTACAGAATTATTCTTAGAAGACTTTTGCATGCTGTCTCTAATATAAGTGATTGCTTCCAGACCTAATCCATTTTTCATAGAGTTCACTTCATATATCAGGTCAAATTAGGTTATTGAGCTATTTTAATTTAATAATTTGACTTTCTATGCTTTATTTGGAAGTCAGCATCAAAGTTCTATGAATAATACAATCTCATTTTTACAATTAAGATATTCCTATACTCATATTTAAAAATAAATATACTTTCTTTCTCCTAGGTGATTTAAAAGAGGGGTTAGTATTAATCTAACTCAGAGGCAGGTGGCAGTCGGAGAGTGTGAAGATAGCTACCAAAGCAGGGACAGTCCCTACGCTGTGGTCAGATCCCCTTCCTGGCTGGTAAATAGGATTTCTTTTGTCTGGAGTGCTGTTTGCAGGGCAGCCACGAGGTGTCTTTGTTGTACCGCTGATTTCCTACATCAGGGATACCAAGACATGCCACGAGTACCTTGGGTAACAGAGACACAGCCCCCTCACTTCGGCCGGGTTATGGCAGATTTGCCTCAGAATAAATCAAAGATTTAGATCCCAATTGTGAAATTCACCACAAGGGCATCCCAGTCGCTGAGCTGGCGGGGGGGGGGGGTCTGTGAGAGCAGCACAGCCTCAGGGTCAGATTTGGTTTGCTTCCTGATGAATTGGGAGCCCTGATTTCTTGTGAAATGGGTCTAACTGTGACTGGTTCGGGTTTTGTACAGATAACCTGAAGGTGCCTGGCTGTCACCTGCTGCCAGTCGGCTTTGTTAATTGCAGGAGAGCTAGAGGGACCTGAACAAGGACACAGTAATGTTCAGGAGAAGAGTTTGTACCTCTAAGGTGAGCCTGAAGGAGAGAGAAGTGTGTAAACTGATGGAGACAGAGGAACCACAGAAGGCAGCCTGTTATGAGTGAGCTGGTTCTGACAGCAGTATGTGGAGGACAAAGACCAGCAGGGCTGCTCACGCAGCATGTGGTGCCCATGGCCTCACCTTACTCATTTCTGTACAAGCTCAGCCCAGCCCTCCACAGGTAACAGCTGACTTTTAAGGCAAGACTTAACAATTGACCTTACCTAGGGATAAGGGGAGAGAAAAGGGATGAGAGTGAGCTCAGACAGTTCCCTGCAGGGACTGCTCAGTGCAGCTTTTTGCTCTCTGTGTCATTTTGAACCCTACAGAAAGCCCTTGTATAATCCTCAGTAGCAATAATGCTCTGCCTTTAAAGTAGCCAAAGTTTCCCAAAGGTCTTGGAGCATCTGTGGAAGGCTGCCCTGTCTGAGATGGAGAGCATTGCTCTGTCAGCCTGTTACAGGTGAGTAGCTTTCATTTCTGTAGGCTGTAAAAGCACAATGTGGTGAACATGAAATTAGAAATAGGTGAGTCCTCCCTATAGCTTTGCTTGTTTTTAATTCTCTGAATTCTGCTGTGGTTACACATAATATTCTTCCAGATTTCCACTTCTTTCAGGGATTTACAAATCACACCTTTGCCTATTTCCTTGGCTTAAGTGTAGGATTTTCTAATGGAAGCATATTTCTCTTGGGGGGGGGGCTAGTTGCATTCCATTTAAACACAATTTCAGTCTCTCTTGGTTTAGCAAAAAAATTTCTTTGTAAATTAGGGTATGATTAAAGATAGTTAAATGCAGAAGCACCATAAACATGCAGGGCACTTACTTTACAAAGCTGTTAGAGACATGTCTTCATGTCTAGACACCATAGTTACAACACTGGAGCACGTCCGTGGGTTCCAGGAAATGCCAATTCAAGCCATGAGAAGTTTCTTAGTGTTGAGGTGTTGTCTCCCAAAATTAAGTTGAAATATTTAGTAACATTTTATTTGCTTTTGCTTCACACTCCTTGCGCAGCCAAGTGTGGCAAAGGAGCTGCACTGGGACAGAGAGAGAAACCTTAAGGCTGTGATCCTATTTCTGTGCTTTACTGAACATGGGTTTTCTGGTAGAAAATTCAAGGTTATGATGAGATTCTTCGATGTTGGAGTGCACAGGATGATGGAAATCTTCTCACCCCCACTGACCTGTTTATAGTCATGACAAGCAGTTCCACCACAGCCTTTGCAGTGGAGAGGAGTTAGTGGGGTGTCACCACTCCCAAACTTGCCAGTGCAGACCCAGACATAAGTGGTCAAACAGCCCACAGACAGTTCAGCAGGAAGACTATAATTAGTTTACTGACAAGAAAAGGGATAAACCAAGGAAAATCCCAGACAAGGATTTAAAGGCTCTCATAGAGGCATGATCAGTTCTTTGGCTGGATGCACCCAGGATTGTCTGCATTTACTTATCTCCTCTGTGGGAAGAATGTCAGAAGAAAGCAAGTCTTCCTGGAGCATCCCTGCTGAATGTCACTTACAGGTTTACTGCCACTGATGTGAATAGAATTGCCTCTGTGACTGCATTTGGCCCAGTGATCTGTAGTGGTGTTGCAGCAGAGACATTTTGATTCCATACAAGCACTGGAATGATTTTGCTGATCAAAGGGTGCAGCAGTGGCCCTTAGTTTTCTTTTGACTCTTGATTCTAAAGAACAGCAAAGTCTCTCTTTAATATAAGCACCATTTGCATCCTACAATCCCTGTGAAATACAAAATAAAATCTTAGAGCCTGGAGAAGGCAGATGGATCTGCTACAGAGGTTTCACTGCTGCCACTGTCCCCTGGGCAGCACTGTGAATGCTGGAGGCTTTGTCTCCTGCCTTCTTCTTTCATTTTGTATAAAGTTGGTCATCAAAAAAAAAAAAACCCAAACAAAACTTTGCCTCTCCCCGGCTGTGCGTGCACGCAGGCATTTCAAATGGGCCTGCACCATTTCACCAGCTTTTGCCTGCAAAGTGTCACACTTTTCATCTACCATTTAATTCTTCTAAATGGATGTTCCTCCTCTTCCCATTATGGCTCTCCCACTGCTTCTATGAAACAGCATTTGCATAAAAGGAAGTGAATAATTGATAGAGGATGTGAGCAAGAGCTCGCACACAGCTTGGTAGGGGTTTGCTGGTAATCCCAGTGAGTCCAACACATAGCTCATAGCTGGTTTAATGGGATGGAAACTGACAGGGTTTCCTTGTACTGCTGCTACAGAACTCATCGCTGCTGCATGACCTCCTTGTACTTAGCTACTTTCCTTGTTGATCCTGCTGCTCTTTTCCTCCATTAACGGAGGAATTCTTCAAGGCAGTGATACACTCTGCTACAATTTGTGTTCACAGACACCATCAAATCCAACTGCAGCTGAGGTCTGGCAGGCTTATTCTGTTGCTTTTATAAACTAAAAAGGAACAAACATCTTAAATGGATTGTATTATTAAATGCAAAGGCTGGGAACAGCTTTCATTTACAAGTTTGTTTGATCTCAAATTCAAACCCGAGTTGGATCCTGTGGCTAGGTAGTGGGTTTTTTACTATATTCAGATTTTGTTGTTGTTGGAAAGGTCTATTAACTCACACTAGGTGGATTTTTCGCTGCTGTTCTGTAACACAAGTCTTATACTGAAGGTCTTCTGCAATTTAGATGTCTTCACTTAGTGAGATGACTCTCAGAATGAATATATTTCTGAAAAGAGAAACAGCCATAGAAGTAATAGCTCATGTAAATAAAATATGTTTGGCAGTTGTCTGAAAAATTAGCTGAAACTTAACCAAAATAAAATACATTTCTTTTGGAGTTTTCCACATGTCTAAAGTATATATTTTTAAGTGATAAGCAGCAGTTTTAGGAGAGCCTGGAAACAGCTGGAACGATTAGTATTTTGTTTGGTGAGGAGCTGTCTCAGCTGCTCTGACAAGCAAGCTGCCATTTTCACTGTAATCACTTTTGATTCTAAAGCACTTGCTTTGCTTTTAACTTTGTGCAAATCCCTCTTGATATTTCTCTTTTTCCAGCAGATGCATTTCCATATGTCCATAAAAGTTTCCCTGACAATTCAGCGTGCTGTTCAGAGTGACTTCTCTTATTCCTGTCGGGTGATTCGTGAAATGAAGCTGCTTTGTTTATTAAGTGTACATGTACATAATGTAAAACATACTTAATATCCTCCACCACTGCACAGATGTTTTTGTGCTGAAAGGACACTCAAAGTTGCACTGATTTAATTAACCTTCCTTTTTCTTCCATTTGTAGAGCAATTTATTAAGAACTCCTCCTATTCCCGATAAAGATGTTATTCTGTGGTTCAAATGTTCCTCTTAAAAATAGTTCTCTATATTGTCTGAGGAGAAATATTTGATGATAAAAAATATTTTTTTCAAACCAGAAAATCTTTTAAATTGCTGATCCAGATACTTTTGTTCATTCTGCCATTTTCTCTCTTCAAAACGGTGCCTGATGGGTTTTTTGGGGAAAAGGTTTTCTGCAACAAAAAGCAACTGCACAGTTTGTTTTGTTAATGTCTCCATATTTTATTTCTCCAAATGTTTTACACACGCTTTGTCTGTTCTTATAAAAATAAGTAGCAAACACATCTATATCAGTAGCATTTTTAAATTTCAGTTCTTATTCCTTCCCATCAATTTGGCTGAAAACAGGTATTTGCAAACACTGGTAGCCTAATTTCTTATGGCCTTTCATTTTTTATGAAGTGTTTTCAAAAGACTTCAATCAACCTTAATGGTGCGTTTTTAGTTAAGGAAACAGAATGGAGAGAAGTCAATTTAAGCTCCCCAATGAACAAGTGTGTACAGAAAAAAAAAAAAAAGCCATAAATGGGTTTAGAAAACAGAGCCAGTACAAGCAAAATGCAGTGAGCAGAGCGCTCAGGGAAGCCAAGATATAATGGAAAGAGTAAAATACTGCAGAGCTTTTTAAACTATATACAATTGGAACAATGGACTGGACCCAGACATCTATGTTAAACTGTTAGGAGATAGGTGAAAAGCAAGCTGCAATTCTCTAACGGGGCTAGAGAATACCAGAATGGAAGGGCTTAAAGCTGAAGCGAATGAATGTGGGGTAGTTTAGCAGCATTGAAATCAAGTCAAAATTGGCATATTTCACTGTTTAATGTACCATGTGAAGAACCATCTCCTGGCTTTCTGTATTAAAGGACTATTAGTACCAGCCTCCTTAATGAAGCCACCATTATGCCACCTGTGAAATAATAACACCTTTTTTTGCACACCTATTTTTACCAAAATACTGTAAAAGCAATGGGTAATTCAGTAATGTAGCCTCTGTGAGAATACATTCTGTATCTCCAAAACACAGAAAATAGAAATACACCTGGGATAAGATTCTCATTATTCTTTATTTGCCTCCCATTATTTAAACATGGCTTTATTAATACGTATAACGTATTTTTTCCAAAGCATCACAACCTCACTGTGAAAAGACTAAAGGAGTAAAAATCCAAAGACTAAAATAATTCAGTCCTGCTAAAGCAGAGTGGTGCCTGCTCCCCGTGGTCTGGACCCCAGCACCTCTTGGAAACAAAACTCTGCAGTAGAGAGCACTAGGGATGATTATCACTCGTATGGTAGCGTATCAGTTTATCCTGCCCTTTTCTGCATGCCTACAGCTGAGTGCAGTTGTTTTTAATGTCTGCCTTACAATATGATTCAATCCATTCGGCTCACTTAATGCAAAGATTTCCTCATGTACACAGGGCTGAGCAGCACTGAGGCAATGAACATAGTGCTCATTATTCTTTTAACGGGAATGTCAACAAGGAGAGGAATTAGAGAGGAAATCGTTGTAACTCCAAAAGAACATCTGACTAACCACTACAGATGACATGTTTTTTCCCTTTTTATCCTCTTCATGATCCATAAAGCAGGATTTTTCCAAAACAATTAATTTGGTTGCCAAACCCTTCTTAATTCTAAGGAGATTTAAAACTCATCTCCTTGGAGTCTGTCTCATGGAGCTAGACCCACAACCGGATTACAAGCTAGTCCATCATATGGCTGTTGTTAGCCCAGTTGCTGCTGTGTGGTACATAATTGGACTGTTTAAAAAAAAAAAAAAGAAGATGACATATAAACCTCCAAGTCCTCTTTATACTAAGCCCACTGGCACCTCTGCATTCTATTATTTGTGTAACTTTCTCCTCAAAATAAAAGCTCGGCAGAGAGGAGAGGAAGAGAAGGGTTTCAAAAAACTTCTTCCAAAAAACTTTGATATACAACCCTGAAAATAAGTATTAATGCTCTAACTAAACAAGGCAATCAACAGCAATGAACATTCCAATCCTGCAGCAAAACTGAGGTTTAAGTTAGTAAAATGTCTCTTCTTTGTGTCTGGTGTTGGAGAGCATATGGCAAATTTCCACTTAGCAAGAATCTTGATTTGCAACACAAACTAAGTCCCATGTTAATTCTTTTAATTAGTGTATATGTGTGTGTTTGTGCACACACAAATATGTGTTGTTTTGGTTCTTTAGAATCAGTGGCTTTAAAAAATCCAAGGCAGACTTAAATCCAGATTCAGCCCTTTGTAACATCACTGAGGTAGAGCTGGGGTCATGGGTCATGTTTTCATCCTTGCTGCTGGTGGGACACAATGTTCTGCTCTCTACCTTAGCAAGTCAAGCTAGGGTCACCAGTTAGACAATGTCTACACTGAGAGCTGTGGTCATGGGCCTCTGATGATCCAAATCAGAAGCCTCCTGAACTCAGCACAAGCACCATCTCACCATCCAGCCTTTGTGCATGGTACCTTTATGTGGGCACTAGATTGGCCATGGGAGATGCAGTAATGTCCCAGAATCTTGTCCTGAGATGGCACTGGAAGCGTTCATGGGTTGGCTGGTTTAGATACCATTGAAGTCCTCAGACCAGGATTTCACCCTGAAGTGTAAAAAACTCACATCCTCATATCCTTTATGTTCCTACAGTGTACTTCTTTTATTTAATATACTGTAGGCATACAATTATTATTAAGCTCTCAAGAATAATCTGCAAAAGCCCAAGCATGCAGCTGTAGTTATAAGAACTAGAAACTTGGGTTCTTTATCTGTCCCTTCAACCCTCCTGTCCCTTTCTAACCCAGTTTGTGACTGGACATCATGATATTGACTGCATTGGATGCATTTACCTTTTTTTTTCTTTTTTTTTTTAATATGTTGGCCTTTTATGACTGTTATTCCCAGGTTAAATATAAGCCGAGTTCACAACATGAGTAACACTAAGAACAACCCAAAATGACTCTAGACATGACTGCCCAATATGCATCAACTCTGATAAAATACAGAAGATGACCCAGGAATTTGAAAGAAAATATTAATTATAGATAATGGAGCAGAAATGGTGTTTGAAACACAGCTTGGACTGCTTATTAGAAGACAGACAATAGTACAGTCTGGATAGAGTATCTGCCTGGGAAAAGCCTATCCATGTCACAAACAGAAGGGATGAAACATTCTAAGTCAGGATGCTGATGTTCATGAGGACCAGTCATTCAAACTCTTATACTCTTTTACTTAGAGTTGAATCATTTAATTTAACCATCTAAAGTTTGATGTGCCAGGAAATAAACTGCTTAAAGTAACACATTTAAATTCAGGTAAAGTCTTTTAAACCAGAATGCACTGGCTTCAGATTTGCACCTTTGGGTTTCAGTTTTCCAGCCTGAACTAAGATGTCTGTTCTGTCCAGGTTTCTCCTGCCTCATAAATGCTGCCCTTGACCCAGGAAAGGAAACATCCCACAATGCTCCTACTGTGATGCTCTTTGGAGAGGAAGGCTGAAGGTGAGTTCATTATGAATTCCAGCTTAGGAATCCAAGGTGAGATTCCTCCTCTCTATCTCTCAACACTCAGCTTTGGCACTCCCTTTGCTGCTCTGCTCAGCCGTGTGTGGGATTTGTTTTGCCCTGCCACAGAAAAGGACAGGGAAACTCTATGACCATTTCTCATCCTTGCTCTGCCCAGGGCTCAGAGGGAATGCCCCTTCTTCACTTCCTTTTGTGCAGCTCAAGCCAACTTTACCAACAGCAAATAACAATAGCCCTTCCCATTTGTGCTTTGTTCGGTATGTTACATCATTTAGGACCAAATACCCCTTGGCATTTCCTAAAACAGAAATAGATTTAAAAACATTCAAGCTGGCCAGCTGTTTGGAGCCTCCCAGCTGGGAACACTGCCCTCAGAATCCACCTGATGCTCCAACACAGTCTCTGTTGCTCACCATTCTGTCTGTCTGTCTGAGTGTCGGGTTGCCAGCTCCTAAATTGGCCTGATCTTTATGTGAGGTACCAAAGCTACATGGGTTTGGACTGACAGGCTCAGTAACTGCAAGTGTCACTGCTTCTGCTAGAAGTCCTCTGCAGTGACAGCATTGCTGCTCTTGCTAGACTCAGGTCGGTATTTCACTCCCGTTGGCCTTTTGACTCTGTTTCAGGAAACAACAGAGAGCTAGAAATGCAGAGTCATAGAGTTACTAGTGAATACAAAGTAATACATACTGCATTTTTATATACATCAGTTTTACATAAAGAAATGTTTTCCTTCCAGTTCAGAGTTACATAGTTAGGTACATGACAATGTAAGAAAAGTTAATTGATGTATACTACAGATACTAAGTCACAAGATTCCCTTTGGTCTTATTGTGACAGGAATTTGCCCCCAAATGTAATTTTGCTGAAGCTGTTTTAAAACATGCAAGTCAGAGCCCCGTGTTGCCATCATCACTTAAGTAAAACCATACTCCAAGGAAATCCTACTAAAATGAAAGAGATTTCTGCTGGAGACATTGCCCATCACAACTCTGGGTACCAGGGTAAGGTTTTGAGAGCAGTGAATATAGTTTTTCAGTATTTTTCTTTCTTCTGTGTTGTTGCATATGTGAATGATCTAGCTGGATTTGCTTTCTGACACCACACTGGAAAAGGATTCTTGTTGGGGTCATGATGATTTGTAAATGACTTCCACAATTCCACAATCCCTGTCTCAGAAGCAGCCTATTTCCTTTACAAATTCCTCTTAATTTCAGAGGACATATTTGCTCTGCAGCCCACACAAATCAACAAGGCACTGGTTTTCTTTTCAGAGATCTGGGCAGCTTGTGTGCTGCACTGAGAACAAGCACCAGGCTGTCACTGTAGCTGTAATTTCTCTCTCTGTCAATCATTATATAGTGAAACAGAAAAGTTTAAATCTTTAATCTGGAAAGGTTGGTTTAGGTTCTTGCTTTCTAAAATAACCTGGTTTATGCAGAGTTGATTATGTCTGAGTGGAGAGATCTTATACTAACTTTCTATTAATTTGCATTGTAATTGAAAATTTACATTTATAGACTCATTAAAAACAAACAAACAAAAATATTTAAAACACACAAAACAGAAACAACAAAAAAAACCACAAAATCCATCCCAAACAGCCTTATGCAAAGCAAACAGTAAGCTGAGATTGTCATGGATAGTTTCTTAGGAAAACTTCTGTAAGGCAAAGCTTTCCTCACAGCTACATACACAACACGGCCCCACCACCTTACAGCTTTCCTGATAGTGAGCCAAGAAGTCAGGACTGGTTAAGAGAAGGTTTATTTGGCACTACACAGGCATCCAGCCAAAGAACATGATCCCCTGTGTCCATGTGCCCCTCTGCAGGGCAGCTCCACGGAGAACAGAGAAAGAAAGGTGGATTTGAGGCTGGGCTTCCTTAGGGTTCAGGGTGTCCCAGGCTACATCAGGGAGGAAACACAGAGCTTTTAGCTGCTCATTGCTCCCAAGGCAGCACAAGCAGGCAGTGCCTCTAGCACATGTCCCTGCTTTCAACCCCTCCTCCAGCCCCTCTGTTTTGTTGTTGGTTTGGGTTTTTTTTAGTAAACAGCCTACCTTCCATATGCATCACATGAAAAGCATCAATATTCAAATAAGGACCTTAATTTGTTATGTTCATCTTATTTCTCCCTTGCTTCTTACTCATAAATAAGAGGATAATCACCAGCAAAAGTTACTGTATTACACAAATGACATGCACAGGAGTGATTCCACCAGGGAAAACTTAGTCACTTAAAACAGTATTTAAGCATGTTTAAAAATGAAGATGCTCATTCCTTGGCTCCATAGCATATTACAACAAACTAAAACAGTTGCAAGAGCTCTGTCTGCTCATTGTATTCCTGTCTTTGCAAAGGTAGCTACAAAAGTAAGGCCATTTTGGCAGGTCAGGAAATTTCTGCATCAGGTACTGAAACCTTTCCATTCTTACCAGAAAGTTCTTGAAAAACTACCACTCACAGGCTGTGCATTCTGCATTGGGATAGGGTTATAATTATACATGGATAATTACTTCCAAATTTCATTATTTCCATTTTTATAGGTGGTTTTTTTTTAGCACACTTGTTTCTTTTGTTACTATACGGTCTTTCTAAGATTCTTCATCAGATTAAGCTTTAAAAGGAAACACATGCAGAGTGCAGCAAGCAGTTTCTCTACTGTGTAGAGAAAGAAGATGAAATCTGCAGCAGCAGAGAGCCAGCCTCAACCACCCCCAGACCGACGCTGGTATTCAGCCTTCTGCAGGGGCAGTAATAACATCATAATGGGACCGGCAGACAGAACTGTCAAATTCTTTCCAAGACAATCTTCTAGGCTCATCAGCATAGACAATCATTCTTTTCACTTCTGGAGTAATAAGGAAGATTTTAAGCAATATCTTTTGATTTGGACTTGAAAAATGACATAGCTGGGGGGCCTTGTTAGAAATGCAACGAGCGCGCGATGTAAAGCGCAATTTCCCATGCGGTCTGCGGAGAGAATGAGCCACTTGTCCCAGTTCTCTTAATTGGCTCTGATTGCTGTTTGTGTGGCACAGTCACTTCCTCCTCTTCGAAATCACCTTCAAGGGCTCCAACGTTTTTCACTTCGCCGTTTTAAATCAAGAAGGGCTAAACACCCACCCATTCGACCACCGTGACTCTTTTATGTTGTTTATGTGGTTTATGCTATTAGGCTTGAAAATTATGTTTATTTAATTGGCCTTAACAAGGACTTAAGTAACAGGGCTGAGGACACATCAGTGGGATTCTGCACGTGCTGATTAAGGTGTGCTTAACCTGACAGTTAATATTCTGTACCATTTTCCCAGCGGCCGTTACTGTTAGGGAAGAAGTGCTAATTTTCCAAAAATGGTTAGAGCTTGATTATTATGTTGATTCCTTATTCACATGGCTTCATTATTTTGTTGGCACTGCTCTGTGAGAGATGAAGTAGTGCTATTATTTCTGCTCCCAACTCCTTTCAGCCTCTTGCAATCATTTGGGCACATGTATGACATTACTCAGATAAGCAATTCTGTTTGCCTTCAGTAGACTGGGCAGATGAATACACCCTGTACAATGAGCTCTCACCTCCAGGAATGACCACAGTGTTTTCCAGTGTATACCTGGAGAGGGGAACAAGAAACAGTAACAATGACAATTGTATGTCCCACCAAATCTTCTTTGTTTAAGTAAACAGGAGAAGTTCTGACAGCTGGAAGCCCTAGAGTCTCTCGGTGTTGGGGAGCCTGAAGCAGCCAGGTAGATAAAGG
>JAOEGS010017936.1:0-10373 GCA_025447755.1 Corythornis vintsioides | reverse complement strand
CCAGAGACAAATAACCCCAAGCACCAGTACAGGCTCAGGCCAACTGGTTAGAAAGCAGCTTTCCAAGAAAGCCCCTGAGGGTACTGATGGAAAACATGTTGGCCATGAGCCAGCAAGGTGACCTTGCAGCAAAGAAGGCCAACAAGCTCCAGGGCTCCATTAGGAAGAGCATTTCCAGCAGGTAAAGGGAGGTCATCCTTCTCTCCAGCACTGATGAGGCCACACCTGAAGTGCTGGGTCCAGTCTTGGGCTCTCCACTACAAAAGAGACATGGACATACTGGAATGAGAGCAGTTAAGGACAGAGAGTCTGTCACATGAGGATAAACTGAAGTAGCTGGGACCGTTTAGTTGAAGAAGTTCAGAAGAATCTTACCAATGTACATAAATACCTGATGTGAAGGAGTATGAAGATGGAGAGACTCTTCTCAATGGACATGCATTGACATACAGGAGACTCAATGTAAACAAAAGATTTTACTGGGAGGGAGGTTAAACACTGAAACAGGTTGCCCAGAGAGGTTGTAGAGTTACCATCCTTGGAGATACTCAAAATCCCACAGGACATAGCCCTAAGCAACCTGCTGTAGATGACCCTCCTTTGAGCAGGACTTGGACTAGACATCCTCCAAAGGTCCCTTTTAACCTCAGCCCTTCTGTGATTCCGTGGCTGCAGAGCCAGGTTTTTTTCCAAACTATTGATGTGTTTTGCAACAGGAAGAGCAACAAGCTGTATCAACAAACTCTCGCCACTGGAACAGCTGAATTATTTGCTAGAATCACACCAGCCAGCTGGAGTGACTGGGAGTTTCTGTTCGAAGGCCTGCCAACATAAACATTATTGTTGCAGAATCTGAGCTCTAGCTGTGGGCTGTGTGCCAGATTTCTTAATGTGCCTCAAGAACATAGACATCGTTAGCCACAGTGTGAGCACCCCTATAAGAGCTGCATGTGACAGGAGGGGCTGGGTGAAATGGTGACTGAGCCTGAGCCGTGGGCTCTGCTGAGCCAAAAGGGCTATGGATGCCTTATCCCAGCCAGAAAATCACCCTGTGACAAACACGTGCCAGGTATAGGGAAGAACTTTACAGGTATAGGAAGTTCTGAAGGAGTTATGGGGCACCCACCAGAGAGGTCTGGGAGAGCTGACCTTCTTCTACACTGGGGGAAACTGTCAGTCACCCCCAGATGCTCCTGTCCATTTCTAGTCTTCCAGTCAAGCCCCAAGATAAGAAGCATTTCAAGAATATTCATTTAAACATTTTGCTGCTCTATTGATTGGAGGTGAAGTGGGAGGAATGGCCAGGCATCAGAGCAGAAAGAGACAAGGGAGAAGCAAGAGTGAACACCTCTGGGAGAGGATGGAGGGGGCAGTTGCCTCTTTTTAACACTGCATGGTGCACAGGGCATAGCAGACTGTGTCATGGGGACCAGCCACGTTTCTGTGTGGGCATTCCCCACCATCACCCCACCTGCCATGGGACCTTGTCCCAGCCTGAACCCTGCATTCAGCTGAACCTCAGGGTGGAACCATTCAACCTCTTCACACATGGAAAACAGGAATGGAGAGAGAGTGGTCCTTCCCTCCCATTTCCTGGTTAGATGATGAGCTGATCGGGTGAGATAAGACAGATTTCACTGCCAACCTTGCCTATTTTTTTAAGCTCCAGTTCCTGGAACACATTTAAGCTTTCATTTTTTTTCAGGCCCAGTGATTTCAGAAAACACAATGTTAACAATTCCTAAAGAAATGAAGCTGAGAAGCAATACTCCTCCCATCTCAAAATCATGCAGCCTAGTTTTTAATTCCATCACATAAATTATGGGAGGAAGTCTGCCTAGTCATTTACTGAGTATTTGCAGATGAAAATACTATTCTCAAGCACATCAAGTGTATTCCAAAGCCCAAATTTAGGCCTAATGCTATGTGGTCTGCTAAAGCAATCACAGGCAGCTATTTTAACCTGAATAAGGTTGTTTTATAGATTTATTTGCAATGCTTGTCTGCCCCTTTCTATATAGATGACACGAAATCAAGCAAACTAGATCTAGATACTAAGGAATGATTTATTGTAAAAAATTATTTCACATTTTTAATGAAATTCAACATGGTTACTTAAGTAAACCTGTCTATGAACAAAATTAATCTTCAGGCTGGCTTTCTTTTTCATCTTGTAATGTATTATGTCTCTAAATATTGAACTCTTAATTTATTTCTAACCACACTCATTTTATTTGTTGAACAGTCAACAAATTAACATCTGAGAAAGGACGTCCTCTGCATTTTGTTGCTGCTTAAGCAATTTTCACTTCAAACCATGTTATTCTTTACTTGCTCCTTTCTTGTCCAGTTCTGCACATCAGATGCCTGCCTGTAATTCCCACCCTCCACATTGCAAATGCAGCCTGTTTATTTCTCACATCCAAAACAGGAGCACAAGAGTAAGAAGGTTGACTGAGACAAGTGTAATTTTTGTTCACTGCACTGGAACAATCCCCCAAGACCCAAACACAGACAACTTTACAAGCATATATTGAATTAAAAACATCTTAGTAGTTCCACCACCTTTGAAAGAATACATTTTATATTAAGGCTTCTACAGAAATTCTCATACTTCAGTGATGCACAGGCTAAAGAACTTCACTGGAGAGAGGCATGAGCACCTTGTGAGCTGAGCAGACCTGCTACACCTGAACACAAACTTCAATTTAAAGTTGAAAATGGATAATAGAAATATGACATACATGTTAAGTGACATTTCAGATATAAGGTTTTCTAATTTGCAAAAAGCTTTGCTGGAAGTGGTTCGTTCTCAGCAAATTACCTGTGACAAGTCAGAATTTCACTGACAAGCCTCTCAAATCCTCCAGTTTCTGTTCAGAGGACTATCTGAGAACTCATCATGCCCAGTCCTTGACGAAGAACAAGAATTCAATTCAAACTGAAAAGAGGCAGTGCTGGGAGAGGTTCTGACATTCAGAAAGGGTAGGAGGATAAAAGAGAGAGAAAAATGACAGACTCAGTCTGCACCATTACTAAAATTAGATCATTTCTTTTGTTCTCCTGAACCTTCTGCTCTATTTGCCAGGAATCATATTAGCAACAGAAACTGTGAGAATCTGTCCAACCTTATTAGAGAAGCTGGACACAAAGAAATTATGAAAATCTTTTCTAAGTGTACTTGTACATAAAAAGAAAAAAGGCAGAGTTTTAGAATTCTACAAGATTAGATCAAAACCCATGTCAGAAAAAGTGGACATCAAACTAACAAAGCTTAATTAACAGTATTGCAGTGTGCTGAGCACTGGCACAGACAGTGCTTTAACTCCTGTGTCTATATATGTATTGTTTGACTCCTTAGGGCAGACCTGGGCAGGCTCAAATGGAGACATGCCCACAAGCTCTTCTCAAAAGCAACCAGTTCACCCAAAATGTTCCTCTCCTGTCTCAGCAAACTATTCAATGCTGCCACCCAGAAGAGCTCCGAAGGGCCAGCTCTGCCCCTAGGAAGTGTTTTCATGGCTGGCAGCTGATCTCTTCTCTACATGGGAGATGTGTCTGTAGAGCTGCAGGAGCAAGGGATGACTTTGGATATACCAAGACACCAGAGATGAACTCCTTGATACGGTGAGAATTTCACATGAGAATCTTCACGCCGAGGTCTTCCCTCACAGGTCTTTTTTGAAGAGGTAATTAGAAGCAACAGGTAAGGATTAATTAATACTTTAAGTCAGGCACACAAGGGCAATGGGATCAGGCTCCCACTCTGGTCTGGTTTTACTGGAATAGCAGATAATGGCTCTTCCTCAAACTTTTGTGTAGCCTCATGGTTAAGACATCTTTTACGGAGTGACACAGTGAGCAGGATATTTTCAGCCTAGAAGGTCCTTGGCTTCCTTCCTCCTGGAGCAGGCAGACACCAGCCTACTTCACAAAAGGCATCTCCTGGCAGCTAGAATTGCCTGTTTGTCCTTCTTAAGCAGGTACCAGCCCTGCCAGGGGCACAACTACAAATCAGCTGCACTAAGAGGGCAGCTCAGCCCTGCTCCTGCAGTGCTGCCTCCTCATTGCTGCCATCAGCAGCCCTCCACTTAGCGAGCACCCAACTATCCTCCAGAGACCTGCCTCGCTCTGTTCCCAATCTTCAGCAAAGCCCACGTGTTTCCCTTAGAGCTCTGAATTCATGTTTGGGGTCAGGAATCCTTTTTTAAGTCGTTGCAAAGTTGCGGGTGTGGATATGAGCATTCCTAACTGTGGGGAGTGCTCAAGGACACTGGACGTGCTGCCTGGCACATAGGTGATAGAAACTTTACTACTGCAGTGACAGCTACAAATCATCCTTAAGCTGTGGAGTAAAAGGTTGTGTGTCTCTGGAGCAGAGCCTCTTGCACACGATCTGTCTCCATTTATAACCACAGCATCTGTGTGGCCACAGACTGTGGTCTAAGTGACAACTGTGAAGGCTTCAGGGCCACAGGACTGTTGCACCCTGTCAAAGTAACAGTGCAGAACATCCCATAGTCAATCCTGGCTTGTCACTTGGGATTCTAGGAGTAAACATGTTTGCAATTTGTAATTCCTTCTCTGCCCCTTTCTACTCAGATCAGTGGTAGATTCTCAAAACGCAGCAATGGAAAGAGACTTCCAAGGCAAGTGAGTCTTTCCCAAAATAAAATATCTAACTGGATTGCTTCCACAATCAAGATGTTTTCAGCATTAGATGCAAGAAGGAAGAAAATAAAATAAAAGGAAACTTTAATTTGCTAAATAACAAAGTAATTCATCTCACTGATCTTTCTTTTAATAATATTCTACACAAAAAAAGGAAAGTTGCAAACTCAGACTGCTTTATCCTTCACTGCTGGGGTTCTTGGAAGAGGGCAGTTCTCATAAAATCCAAACCATATTACACACCAAATGAGGCTGATAAAAAAGACATTTTTAAATTACATGTTTTTAATTACATTATATTATTTTTATTTATTAATATTGCTTTAATGACATCATAAACAGCTAGGTGTCAACTCTGAAAGGATCTGAAGTACACATTTAGCTGCCACACAGGAAGGGTAGGTGAGTGGGAGCTCATACTTCAGTCAATAGAACTCATGACACAGGTGACTCACCCTTGAACTCTGAATGGCAGCTCAGAACTGTCCTCAAAAGCACAGAGGTAATTTTTGCATGTAGCAATGGGGAATTTCTTTGTAAAGTTTATTTTAAGGGGATAAAGTCATTCAGAAAGAAGCAAGCTCCCTAGTATGTCATGTTTTTCTGCCAGCTTAAGGCCATATTGTCAGAAGGCATTACTTCCAAAAGAGCCATAGAAACATAATCATGGATAACATATATCCAGCATATGCAGCTTCCCAGAAAGCCACACAGATAAATGCAAGATGGGGCTGCTATGGGATGCAGAACAAAAACCCTGAGTAAAACAAGGAGTCAGGATTCACTCTGACACCTCCTGTCTGGGAATGCCAGTTTATAGGTCTCAATACACCAATAATTAACTTTAGGTATCAAGAAAAAGAGAAAAAAAAAAAAAATCCATGTTCTGATTTTAAAGCAACTTTATTTATTTTTTTTTACCTAGCACTAATTTTCTTTAACAGAATAATTTCCTATAAGCACTGTCTTCCTTAATAATCAGTAAATGAAAGAAACCATCTGTTTCTTCAACACTTATCTCTCTATGTAAAGATGCATCCCTAAACAGACATAATTTCTTTATATTTAAAAGGGGAGGAAGGACATTAAGAAAAATATTCATTCCTTCATGCATCACGCTAAACAAAGTAAATATTAAAAATAGGGAAATACATTAAAATTATTTTTCAGGGAGCCAGGACCAACAGCCTTCTCACAAGCTAAAAAGAACCAAACCAAAATCCAAGTCTCAAGCCTGCAAACGTTTATGTGCATCTTAATTTTAAGCAGATGAGGAGTCCAATTAATTTCCATGGCACAGGTCACAGGCTTTGAGTTACACATCGTGTGATAACCAGCAAAAGACTGATGGAGTTCTGCAGAATTTACCTAGAGCAGTTTACTCTGTTAGCAGGCTTTATCTGACCAAGAAAATTCTTAGAACTCTCAAGAGAAATAAATTAAGTTTGCTCCCTTCTCCAGGGAACAGCTTGGAGTTTGCACTGACTGTAATTCTGATTTATTCTTTTGAGCAAGGGGGAAATAATTGGAAGTGAGGACAGGCAAGAAGCCTTCTCTGAATTTTGAAACACAAGTGGTAGAGCTTGCAAGGAAATAAATCTAACGTCTGATTTCCCCCTGCAGTTGCTACTTAGGATTTACTTTTTCCAAAACAAAATCATCCTCTTTACAAAATCCCAAGTGAATTGGTGAACTGGTACGGGATGAAACTTGTGGACAAAAAGCAAGTACCAGATCTTCAGTGAATTGTAGAGATGCTGTTTACCTTGGAATATATATGGGACATTGAAATATTTAATAGGATTCAACAGATACATTTGAAGGATGGGGTGAATGAATCTTAAGTCAAAGATCCTGAAAAAGCAGGTTGTTTGAGATACTTCTATTTGTCTTCCAGCAGGCTGGACTTTAATATCATTTGTACCACTGAACCTCATTTAAAAGAAATTCAGTAAAGGTAAATGAGTATTTTTCTTTGGTAGCATTCCCAAGTTTTTACACTGGATACTCCAATCTAACTGCCTTTTTATTATTGCCGAAGAGCAAAGATTGACAGACCTCTAAAAATGTTCTGATAAGAATGTATTTTAGTATATCTAAAATTCTAAGCATATATCTGTGTATTAAATTTTATTAGGGATTCAGATTACAATGGATGTAATTGTTAAGAATGTATAGGGTGATTGCTATAACAGATACTAAGGTAGGCATATAACAGATACTAAGGTAGTCATTTGCATGCCCTGGTGCTCTAATGATACATTTAAGTATTTTTAGATATAAATTGTATTAACCAAGCTCACTCTATTAAATATTGTCAGTGTTTAATGGGTGTAATTTGAAGCAGTATTTCAATTTGCCAGTGAACGCTCAAGTTTATTTATCCTAGAAGAAAACTAAGATTGCATTTTCCTCTACCTGAGGCTACAGAAACAATGTTCTCACCTTGAATTAGTTACATATAAACAAGAGAAAAAAAAAAACAACATTAACAATAAAGATTAAGGAAACTTTAAAGAGTATTTTAGAATCTTGTTGGAATGCTGTGGATTATTTGTGCTAAATGTTTTAATGTAAGACTAGAATGTTGTGTATCGAATGTTAAATGGTGTCATAAATAAACGGTAATAAAGAAACAGACGGATTTGTTCAGGTTTGCACTTTTATTACGTGGGGAAGTTATGAGAACTAAAAAAACTGAAAGAAAAACCCCCAGCCTCTGACATTTCTATGCCAGCGATCAGGGGGAAGAAATTTGAGGAACGCAACGCTGGCCGGGGGACAAATTCATCAGCTGAAGAAGGACCAGTCTGGAGACACTGCGGATGGCAACGGGAACGGGGACTGGAGGAGCTCCAGTGCCTGGCCACAGAGCATCTCTTCACCCTTCTTTCCTCCACATCGGGAAGCTGCTGGCAGGCCCGAGTCTACAGACACTTCACGCCTGATTTCATAACAGAAGGATGAGGGTTGTGCGTGGAGCGGGGCAGTGAAACTCGGCAGTGTGGAGAGAAAGGCGGACGGGCAGGTGGGTGAGTGCGGGCTCGGGGCACCGAGCTGCCCTGGAGACAAGCCCCGCCGCGGGCGAGCGGGAAGGCGACCGGTCCCTTCGCCGCCCCGCGTAGCTTTTGTGCCTAACCCGCCACCAGCCTGGGCCGGGGCCATTTTCCGCCGGCAGCGGGACCCCCGCCGGCCGCGTCAGGCGGGGAAAATGGCGGCAGCGGTGGCCGAGGGGAGGGAAGTGAGGGCGGGAAAGGGAGGGGGCCGCCGCGGCGCGGTCGGGCCTCATCACCAGCGGTGCCGCCGCCTCCACCTTCCCTCGGCCCGCTGCCGTTAGCCGCTGCCTCCGCCTTCCTCTTCATCCTCCTCCCCGCCGTCCTCAGCGGCAGCAGAGCCGGGGCGGAGGGACGGAGCTGGGGCGGAGGGGCACCAGAGGCGGGGAGGAGCGCGGGGCCGCGGCCTGTGCTGCTCACGCTGCCTCACAACAGCCTTGGGGCGTAGAGGGAAAGCGCAGCGCTCCGCCATCCTCCCTCCTCTTCATTCTCCTCCTCTGCTGGCTCAGCCCCGTTTACCCTTCTCCCCCCGCCCAGCAAAGCCCCTGACCTGCTCCGTGCCCAGGCCAGAGGTAGGTGCCCGCCTTGCAGAGCCTCTTTACCGCGGCTGCCCCTCACCGGCCCCGGCCGCTGGCCGCAGGGGCTCAGATGCCACCTGCTCGCTTCCCCCCGGGGTGGCAGCCTCTGGGGCGCCGCGGGGCCCTTCACTGGAGCGGGCAGAGGCTCCAGGGCCTCTCCGAAGCGGGCAGGGCCGGGGGCTAGTAGGGTCCCGTCTGTCTCTGCCTGACCTTGCCGGCGTGGCCCGCTCCTGGGTTTGCCCACCGGCCTCTGCGAGACTGGTGGCAGCCTGGCTTCCAATCCCCTCCGGCGCTGAAAACAGCGGAGGCTTTATTTTTGGGTTGCTTGGTTGTTGATTTCAGTTTTCATTCCTGCAGAAGATGTGAGGGAGCGATGGCTGGGTAGGAAGTGTGATGGCTCTGGTGGGAACCTTGGCTGCTCAGGTGCAGCCCCTGCCCAAAGGTGGTCCTGAGATGCGCTTCCCATAACTGGATGGAGTTTGTTGGCTTAAAATGCCCTATCCCTGGTCTCATTGAGGGATGGCATCGATGCCGTTGAGGAGAGGCCCTGGCCTGCTCTGTCTGGCTCCTGGGTGGGCAGCCAGCCTGCAGCACAGTAGTGGAACTATGAAGTAGAGGTGCAGGTAGCTGGGCACTCAGATGGGCACGGGGTGAGTCTGAATTTACCTGGGCAGAGGCTGCTCTCATCTCCTCCTGCACCTCCCACACTGGCGTCCCTCCCTCCTGTGCTAGCAGGTGGTTTATAACCGTTACTTAGTCTTGTATGAAAAGACTGAGGAGCCCACAGGGGTAAGTATTTTTATGTGCTTCAGTGGCTTAGGTGGCTCAGAGCTGTACACGTGTTCTGCTGTAATCTGCTTGAAATAAACCCAGACCACACTGAGCTGATACACCACCAGTGGACGTGAAGGTTGATGATGTTTGAACAAAAATTTGTGCTCTCCTGTGAATTTCTGCCTGAAGTTGAGCAAGAATAGCTTTGTTTCCTTTTGTAATAGAGACATAGGATATTGCAGGGGGGAACTTAAGTGACTTTCTGGTGTTAAAGTCTACAGCGTTCTTGCTATGATAGTCTCTAAGTAGCATGGATCACTGCTGGTGATGATAAACTGTTGTGGTGCAGACTGTTTGGGTAACCAGGCAAGTTGTCAAACTCAGGCCAAGCCTGTATGTTCGGAATGTACATTGAAGCCAGGTCCTGTAAACACTCACTGATGTGTGGAGTCTTGTTGCTAGGGCTTTACACAGAAATAACAAGACACGCATGAGTGTTTCTTTGAAGTCCTAACATGCTACCTGACCATTTGGAAGCCAAGAGGATAGCTGAGGATAGCATTTCCATAGATCATGAGCTTCAGTCCTGGGATCTTCATTTATAAATAAATTCACATCCATTTATGGCTTGTTTTGGAGTGTAGCCAAGCAGGACTGTGCTGTTTGTGTGCCTAGATTTTTGTGTGGTGCACAAAGATGTCCATTGTTTACACAGAAATTGTAAGAGGAATGTTTTGTCAACTTTTCCCTAGCAGTATAAACTGACAAACACAAATGCAGACTAGAACTTGAAACAAAAATAATCCTTCTGAGAGCAGAAAAACCCAGCTGTCAGAAACCTCTTTTCCAAGGAAGACTATGCACCTTTTGGCTTTAGGTTCCTTTTCAAACTCATCTTGTAATTTATGTGCTACAAATCTTCTGCATGTAACTTTCACAGCAACTTAGTTTCATACCTTTGTAGCCCACTAAACAGTTTCTTTTTCTGCACAAGGTTGGCAGAATGGTGATTTTTATTTTGTTTTTCCATTTTAATTGCATTTGAAATTTGTTTTTAGTTGGGTGTGTCCTTGTTATATTTTCAAATTCTTGAGCTGACTGGGATGAATTCCCCTCTCCATTGTCAGCATCTGCCTTTTCCATTAAGACTGGCTGCTGTCTTCTCTTACCATTAAGAAACTTTGAATGGCTTGAGATAGTTTGACCAAAAAGCCCATTTTTAGTGTCCTCTGTTCATTATTCTATGTGTAAAAATTCCAATTTGGAACACTTAAAACAATAAAGTGTGTAGGAAAAG
>JAOEGS010017934.1:28898-43535 GCA_025447755.1 Corythornis vintsioides | reverse complement strand
CAGAGAAGCAGCAGCCTCAGTCTCTAGCAGAAGGGTGGGTCAGTAGCAGTTTTTTGAGGTGGTCTGCCATGGAAAGTGACTTTGTTTTGACTGAACAGAGAGGGGTGTTTGTGGTCTAGCTGGCCTGGCATCATCTATAGCTTCATGGGAGCACTGGCACCAACAGCCAGGGGTTTTACCAGAGGTAGGGATTGGTTTTATGCAACAGCTCTGGTGTTGGCAAGCTCTGTTTGGCCAATGCCATGGCTGTTTGAAATAAAAATAGTGGTGTTTTCAGCTGCCTCAAGACTTTATTGCAGCACCTGGTGAGGAATTGGAATGAACATCTCTGTGCCCTATGGGTTGCCTCATATCTTCTGTAGCTTAGGTTAGTGCTTGGGAAGCACCAGTGGTGTGATAAATGTCAGCAGACCCTTCTGGAGGAGATGATTTGTCTTTTTAAGGCCAGGACAAGAGGAAATGGCCTCAAGTTGCACAAGGAGGGATTTGAAGTTGGACCTGAGGAAAAGCTTCACTGAAAGAAAGGGTTGCTGAGCCCTGTCCAGCTGCCCAGGGAGGTGGTGCAGTCCCCATGCCTGGGGGGATTTCAAAGCCAGGTGCTGAGGGACATGGTTTAGTGGGGGGCTTGGCAGCATTATGTTGATGGTTGGACTTGATCTTAAAGGTCTTTTCCAAGCAAAACAACTCTATGACAATACTTGACATGATGTGAATGTTTGACTGCTTCAGTATCTCAGTCTGTATTGATGCAGCTACAAAAGAATGATTGGGGTAGTTTGGAACTTGAATTAAATAAATGATGAAGTAAATAGCCTGGGAAATGTATTTCAGGTCTTTTATTTTGCTGTATTTGTCAAGTGATCTACAGCTAAAAGACTCTAAGTGAACAACTATTCAAATAGCATAGAGAATAAATGCCTTTTTTTTTGTTTTGTTTTGTTACAATAATTTCTGCCACTTGGTGTCACGTTGCAGAAATGAAATAAAAAATCAAATGTCTGTTACAAGTTTGCAAGACAACAGCTGAAATATTCATCCTGGTGTACAGGAAGCTGATTTATTTTTTTTAAAACCAGACTCTTCAACTAGATCTTTAGCAGCACATAAAAAACCAGACAATCAGCTTTACATATATTTCCATTTCCCTGTTCTCCTGCTGGTTTTATTGATCTCCTGGCAGGAACAAACCTCAGCATAGAGTTGTATGAAAGGCAGAAGATAAATAAATCAGCCATTAGGAAGGCACTTTAGGAAGCAGTGGTAGTTTACAAAATAGACTTGAAGATTTCTTCATGTTTTACAACTTAAGAAGCATTCCTTTATCTGGGAAAATTAGTTGCTATTTCCCTCATGCTTCTTATTTTCAAAGCTTGCAAGGCTCCATGCATTTAAATCCTGATTTAAGCCAGCTTAAGGTTCAGCACATCTGGACTGGGCATCTTAGTCCTGACTCAGACCCTCCCTTCTTTCTGCTAGCCTGAGAACACTCTAGCTCAGAACCCCAGCAGCCTGGGGAGGTGTCTGCTCAGGAGCTGCTGAAACCTGGTTCAGGAACCTGTGTCAATTGCTGGCTGGGGATTGTTGCCCATTTGAGCAGAGCTCTTTTCCTCCACTGTTTGGTGCTTTTAGGAAGAGAAAACAAACAAGGAAGATCGATGGCTGTTGCCTTCATGAGGTTTGTTTTCTCTCTCCAGTTCATGTTGCCCAGGCATCTCCCTTTGGGTTTAGCAACTGAAAGGTTTGTTTGCTGCAGCCAAGATACATCTGTGCAGGATTTAACACCACAAAAAAAAAAAAAGGGTTAAACCTCCTGTCACTTTCTCTCCAGCCTATGATACTTTCTGAGGCTTCAGCACCCATCCTGCTGAAGATGATCCTCATTTCACTTGGATCAACCACCTTGTGCAACATGTGCATGTCTTCCCAGTTGGACAACTGACTGTTGCAAGAAGCAGGATTATGGAAACTTTGTGAATTAAATAGGTGGTGCTTGAGGAACTTTCAGGGGCAGCTGCTTTGGTTTTTTTAGCTAGAATCTGGAACTCGTGCACAGATTCCTTTCCTTCTCATAAGTTGCTGGTTATTAAGCACTGAAGTTGCAGTGCTTATTAATATTTTGCTTTTATAACTGTGAATGTGTTACTCTGCAGATGTTTTCTTATTTGCTGATGTTCAGATTACTCCCTTTACTTTCTGAGCATCACCATGGAGAGCAGTGCTGCTGGGCAGTCATTGGGCAGAACTCAAACAAAACACCTGATAACCTTGAAACATGATGTATTTTTCATCTAACCAGAGCTTACAATAAAAATCCATAACCCTCTCCCAACCCTGTACACTTTAGTCAGGGGTAGTGTATGAATTTCTGATTCTAGAATGGAAAATGTGACTTGCTTATTTGATTTTTTTCAATATCCAAACTTACACATATTCAATTTCTAGCCCTAGATTTATTTTTCTGTGTACTTTGTTAATGACAATCTGGATAAGGTAAGATCACAGGGGTAATTTTGGGAAGCTCTTGGCATTCTTTTGCCACAGGTAGAGGTTTGTTTCAAACATTGCTCATTAATAACAACAACAACTTGGAAACACCATTCTGTGAATGGAAGGACTTAGAATATCAGTCAGTACAGGGACATGTATTGGTACCACATCATTCTGTCTCATGTTAGGCTTTTCTTACTGTCAGGTTACATACCACCTATCTTTAAAAGTCCTCTGGAAAGAAAAGAGTAGAAAAACCTGTTGGGGTTGCTATTCCAGAGGGAAATGGTCCTTTTGATCTTAAATGGAGAGGTTTCCTTGCTCTTTTGCTCACCACTCTGAACACTCATTAATAGAGCCTCTTTTGTATTTGTACTTGGGTCTTAACCCTCAAAGGTACCTTTGGAGGTGGCAGATCAGGCACAATTGTCATTCTTTAAGAAAGTTATAGAAAGAAATGTATTTATTGAAGTACTTATTTGATAAGTACTTCCTTAATGGCTTGCTGTAGGAAAGAATGTTCTGTTTATGACTGATGTGAATACTTCAGAGAGCTTGGTGCTGCATGTACCTCTAATCTGATTAAGGGAAAGCATTTTTGTTCTTCTTTTAAAGGTGTATACTTAGGAAAGAAGACTGAAAGCAGTCTCAAAGGAATAGGAATTGCTTTGTGACAGTTGTGTATTTGCTCCTTGAACTTGCTTACACAGAAAGATTCCCTGTGAATATTCAGCTGCTTTTTATTCCTTGGAACCTCTGAGGAATGAGATAGGACTAGGGACTTGCTGTCTGCTGGTCTGTATTAATGAAGTAAAAAGGCATAATAATGGGTTTTAATCAGGTTAACAGGAAGTATTTAGGGCAGTGGTAATAAAAGGGATGTTTGTATTGCCAGGTCTTCCTCGTTCGGAAAATCATCGGTCCTGATGCTGGGCAGCTTTATGCAATGAAAGTACTGAAGAAAGCTTCTTTAAAAGGTATGTGCATTTTCTGAACTGGGACTTGAGAAGGTGGTTTCCAGTGCAGCTGTATCTCTGAAATCTCAGAAATACTTCTTTTTGTAAGCTTTTTATTCTTTAATCAGAAATATCTTTTCAGTGAGTTCATAGCTCTGACAGTAGCTTTTTTTCCAGAGTAACTTGTAAGTTCATGTTTAAGAATCACTTGAGATCTGGCCAGATTGCTTTATTGATGTGGTAAAAAGTACTCTTTCAGAGCTCAAAATGGCATTCTTTACATCTGCCTAGTCTTTTCATTACATTAAAACATGAATTTTATAAACAATTCTCCTTTTGTCTTTTAAGTTAGATCTCTACTGTGGTTAAAATGAAGTCATTCCCTCTTGTTATAGGTGCCTTAGCTAGCTTACTGTTTGGCTTTCAGAAGCCAAATGGTTGGAACTCCATTCTGTAAACAGGGACTTTTACTAGTTAATAGGACCAAATAATCTTAAAAGACAGCAAATAAATACTCAGCACAGATAGTTTAATGAAGAGGTTGAAGTTAGGTGCTGGGAGGTGTTTTTTTCTTGAAAGTAATACAGATTATCACAAAATATTGCAATATGTTGTGAAGAAAAAGATTGGGACAGGTAAGAAAATAGTTTTTCTGTCTGAAAACATGTGTTTTGGGGGAGATTTACAAGTCAAACGCATAAGGTAACAAGAAAATATAGTTCTTCAGCCAGCATTTTTCTCTTTCCTTTTTATTATGCCAAATGCATTTGTTTCACACTAATCCTTTTCCTGTTGTTTGCCTTTCAGTTCGGGACAGAGTTCGTACCAAAATGGAGAGGGATATTTTGGTAGAAGTGAATCATCCATTTATCGTCAAACTGCACTATGGTTGGTATTGATTTGTTTGCTACAGCTTTTTCCCTTCATTATTTCAAGGCTCATTTTGCTCTTTCTAGGTTTTGTAGTGTCCAGAGCAGGTTCTAGCAACTTGAAATCACAGATTTATCACATTTATCACATAAATACATACGTAGAAGTCTTAGCTTAATTCCTCGTCAAATGTAAAGATTTAGAAAATTCAGCAGAGAATTTTTTATTATTTTTCTACTTGTCATTGAGTAAAACCTAAACACAGGAATTGACATACCTGGTGTTTCCCTGTTTGACAAAGGAGAGCTGAAAGCAGAGTATTTTAATGATCTCTTATGACTAAAATTCTTTTGTGAAGAAGTAGTAACACCTCACATGCTGCTGAATGATTGCAGTTCCATAACAAAAGTATTGCTTTTCAATGACATTTCCAAGTAGTAAAAGCATTCAGTTCTGTTTTGTACCTCATCTTTGTCACACAGCCATTGATGGTCTTTTATTTATTTATTTTTTTTCATTATTTTAAGCCTTTCAGACTGAAGGGAAGCTATATTTAATATTGGATTTTCTCAGGGGAGGAGATGTATTCACACGATTATCCAAAGAGGTAAGTACCTAATATTTTATCTTCTATTAGACAGGGGGGTCTTTTTGTCAGCACAGAATTGTGTTTTATAGCTGTTTTCCCTGTATTTCATGTTATAGTTATTAAAAACTTAGTTGGGTTTCTCTTAGATATTCTAGAATATATTCACTAACCTGAAGGAACCATGAGTGTGTATTGATGAGCAGCCTAAATGAATCTGGTAGCTGCAAAGTACAGTTCTTTTGTCTAAAAATGTTTTGTTGCTTGGAAACCTATCTGCAGGAAATGAAGATTTAGCAATAAAGAAGGGAGATGTATAGTTCTCATGCTCATAGTCAGTTGAGGTGCTCCTGCAAGCCCACATCTCTTCAGGGATTTCTGCTGCATGGTAAAATTTGGAAATGCTGGAATAAACATCCAAATCCTGCTGCTTCATCTCACCAAGTGTCACCAGTGTTGAGAGTGCTCCCCATCATCCAGCACTGCCCTGCAACTGGAACATGGATTTTTTCATTTGGCATTTTGTTTTCTGGAAAGAGCTCTTGAAGGAGGGAATGTGAAGCAGCCTGTTGTTGGGTTTTTGGCTTGTTTGGGTTTTTCAAACATTTGACATCAAATATTTATGATATGCTACCTTAAGTATTATGAAAATGTTTATGAGACTTTTTTTTCTGCAAACCTTTCATAAAGAACTAAATTTTTAATGGCAGTTTCTCAACAGCTTCACAGTAAGAGAGCTTTTCAGTGTTTTCACCAATGTAAATACATTTCTATTGCTAATGCAGAAGAAAAACCACTTCCTTAAATTAAAAATTTATTTTTTCATGCCATGGAGGGTGTTGTATCCTCAGTATAGAAGGCCACAGACTTGTTTTTTTCTTCTCATACTTTTTGTAATAATAAAACTTTAGGAGCAGGCTCAAGAGAAGGAGGAATTCAAAGGGGTTGTTGTATCCCTTTTTTTTTTTTTTTTTTTTTTTTCTTGAAAGCTGACCTTGGTAAAACACTGATCATGTCTAAGATTTGAGCTCAAAATTAATTAACCTTGAGGCTAAAATGGAGGTTAGAAGCTTCAACCAACCACCTTTCAAAGGGTTATTGGAACAGTAGGTAGGATAGAGGTCAATCTCTGCTTCATTATGGGATGTCTAATTACAAAGGGAATTCTGGTAGAGCAGGAAGCCCTGTTGTGCAGGGACACAGCTGCATTGCCAGAGTGCAGCCCTCTTCTGCAAGGGGTGTAAGGCTACTGTAATAACACTCACTGGCTGGTTGCAAGAGGTTTGTGCTCCCTTTGGGAGTAAAGAAGTCATAATTGTGAAGCTTTTTGCACTCTTCAGCCTCTGTGTGTTACTTGGAACACTCACTAACCTTTGATGGCTTTGAAACACTAGTAGAGAAGAAAGAATCAGGCCTTTTTATTTTCTGGTGGGAAAAGAAGGTGCTTTCCAAAGTATCAGAGAGAGTGGACAGTCCCCATGAGGGTCAGTTCCTCCTGGCATTTCATTCTTCCCACACAAAGATCATGTGAAATTAATTTGTGAGGTTATTAAAACACTTCTGTTAGTCTTCACATTCTGCTGTGGGTAGGAAAGTTTGAGCTGTGAAAGTGCAGTGGGGATAGAAGGAAGTTTCCATTGGTAACATTTAATGAAGCTGACTTAGATCATGTTTAATCTGACACAAAAAGCAGTTTAAAATGGCATTATTGTTGGGAGATTAGCACCACTGCATTTCATTTTGGCTCCTCTAAGGAGCAGTGATATTGAAGGTTTCCTCTTGTTCTTTTGGCTGGAGATGGAAAACTGTGTCAATGTGGCTCTTCAAAATCAAGGTGAAACCTTGTGCCAGCTTTGTTGTCCATACAGTGCTAACACCTGTTATTAGGGGAATCAGGAATATTTCTGCTGCTGGCAGAACAGATTACATTGCTGCAATTCAAAGTACAGATCAAATCAGCAAGCCCAGTTAATTGAAGTCTTGTGAGCCCTCTACTGTGCACTTCAGATGGTTGTTCTCCTGTTCCTGGTGTTTTCAACAAGGGAATACTTGACTTAAACTTCAAATTCCCTTCCAGTAAAGATTCTTGGCTTCTCCAGTGAGTTGTAGAAGATGACAAGAGCCAAAGCAGGTACAGAGCATCCCTCAAATGCTCCACATGCAACAACAATCCAGTTTTTTCCAGTACCTCCTTCAGGTTCTTCAGATTTCTGTCCCTAAGAGGAACAGTGTAGATTCTTCATCCCCCACTGCAACTTTTCACAGTATTGTTGTTTTCACCAGTGTTTCATTTTGCATACTTTTTATTTTTCCTAAATTATTCTTGCTTTTTTTTTCCCCCCTTACTGTAGTTAATGTGAATTCAGAGTCACCCAATCCAGCAGTTACACTCTGAATTTTACTATGCAGTGGAAACCAGTCTGTATAGGATGGTGACAGGAGTGCTGGTGGTCAATAACACCAGATAAAACAATTAAATTAATTACCTTGCAAGGCACTTAATGCTCTGCAGCACCTGCTGATGGCATTGTTGCAGTGCTGTATGTACTTGATGCTTAGCCTATATTAGGATATTGTTGCTTGTAGGTGAACTTGTGAACTATGAGTTTGTCAGGCACTTCTAAAAAGTGATGTATAAGACAGGACAAGTGTTTTTTTAGATTGCAGTTTTAAAAACTGAAGACAAGATCAGAAGGTAAATCTATACAGTTCTTATTAGGTTATGTTTACAGAGGAAGATGTGAAATTCTACCTCGCAGAACTGGCCCTTGCTTTGGATCACCTTCACAGCTTGGGAATTGTGTACAGGGACCTGAAGCCAGAAAAGTAAAGTAAAATGTATTTTACCACTATTATGTGTATTTTTACTTGTTGCTTTGTATTTTCCACTGTAGTGCTGTAAAAAAAAAATAAAATTATTGTTGTTAGACTATGTAAACAAACATAAAATGTAAAAAAAAAGTCTGATTTTAATGAAATTATAATGGCTTGTTAAATTAATAACATAATAGTTAAAATGTTGATCTCCAACTTATGTTTTAAATGTTCTGTGTAAACATTCCTCTCTATGTGTATTGGTGAATGTCAATTTTAATTTTCAGCATTTTGCTTGATGAAGCAGGACATATCAAGTTAACAGGTAGGTGACTCATTACTACATCACTTTCTGAACATTTCTATATAAACTTTTGTCTATAAGCCTAAAATACATATAGTGATGGCTGGAGTATGTGAGAGCCAATATTTAGTTTAGAAATACTATTTTTTAATTGGAGAGACTTTTTAGTTTTCATGTTGGTTAAGATTTGCATAGGTCCAGTTAGAAGTAATGTTGCTGTGAAGGGCAGATCCAAATTACTGTGGTTAAAATAGAAGAAATGTTGAAAATACAAAAGCAGACATTGAATGTGAGGTTTTTTTACAGGACCTTTGGGTGGTGGTATGTTAATAACTAAAACTACCCACTGTTCAGGTTAGAAAAGAAACCGTGTCAAGATTTTCTGTGAAATGCCTTTTAACTGCAGATTAAGAGGTTATAGACCCAGGCTAAAGTTGCTGACTTACAAGAGAGCAGAGGGTTTTAGTGCAAAAAGATTTTGGAGCACACTAAGACTTCTCAAGTATTACTCTCTTCTTTGCATTTCTGGATTATCACTTGCAAATATGTATAAATTTGCAGAAAAATGTTCAATGAGGAGCAATAAAATAGATGCCTTGATATATACAAGAGACTGGGGATGTTTGGAAACCAAATTGCTATGAATTTCTGAGCTAAATTGCATTTAAATGACATTTAATTTAAATGACATTTAGGGTGATGCTTTATAAATTTAATGCTTAATGAATGTCATTATATAATTTGACCTATAGAAATTGCTATTAGATTCCAAGAGAAAATGAAGGGTTTTTTCTTTTAATATCAAAGAGTTGATGGAATAATGGTGAAGGGAATCATGTTTATAAAATATATCATGCAGAATTGTGAAGATGATGCATTTTAAATCCAGTTCAATCTTAAAATGGTCTCTTCCTTCTGAAACTGGAAAGAATAATTGATGGGATAACTGATTAGCAATCACTTTTCCCTTTGGAAAAAGGGCTGCTCAAGAACCTCACCTTGAGAACTGGGCTAATATCAAGGACTTGTTATTCACTGGCATTGCTCAAACTAGGAGGCAAAGAAATATTCTCTGGAAAGAAAGTTTGCAGATACACAAGACTCTACTGAAATCAAGTCAGGTTGCAAACCCACGTTGTCTTAGATCAAGTATAATTTAGTCTGATATTTATTCATCTGTCAGTAATAGCAGACCATGCAGACTGAGTTCTTTGAAACTCAGCTTTTGTCCAGTTTTTCTGTGGGAATCAAGGAGGCAGGACAGAGAAAATCAGAGTTTTTTGATCCTCAACATGTGTAATACTTGAAATATTGAGTAGTAGTATTGATGGTTAAGTAGAATGGGTTTGGTGGTGTGGGAAACTAAATGTCTGTGATATCTCAAGATCTCTCCAGTTTCTTGTCTGTGAAGAGCTGGGATAATCACATGATATTCCTGAAAGCAAACAAAAGCTGTCAACACTGAGATTTTTTGCAATGCCATTCACAGTACTGTGGTGTTCTTTACTGGCTGTAATCTTGTGATGCTGTTGTTGTAGACTTTGGACTCAGCAAAGAATCAGTAGATCAAGAGAAGAAGGCCTATTCTTTCTGTGGTACTGTAGAATACATGGCACCTGAAGTGGTAAACAGGAGAGGGCACAACCAGAGTGCTGACTGGTGGTCCTTTGGTGTTCTCATGGTACTGTATGCTTCACCACTTCCCTTGCTTTAGGTCACTCATGGGAAATGGGAAAACCTGCAAATGAGCTTGCCCACAGCTAATTACCTATACCCTGGTAAGGGAGAGAGAGAATTCCCAAACTGACCTGCTGCTGAAATAGCAACTGGCTTGATTTAAATTGACTTTTTACCTGCTTAGCCCTCTAAGGAGGACTTCTCAGGAAGCATAAATACCCCATCTGTGGTCCATTGGTAGTTTAGAACAATGGTAGTGGGTGTGAAACTTCAATTTGTGTGTTTATTTCACATGTTACTTGATAGGTAAAGGGAAAAAAAGACCTGAAGGGTTGGTTTGATGGAATATTAATTTCATTTTTGTAAGAGTAAGCCTGTTAAATGAATATTGGAGTAATTAAATAAACCAGTAACCACTAGTGCTCACATCTTTGTGGGGATGTGTTAGAGCATCAGCCTGAAACATGCAAGCTGACATGGAAAATAACATGCTGGCTTTGAATTTATTCTTCTGGCTCTTTTCAGAGTATGGCAACATCTGAAACTTACAGAGCAGATTCTATTACTTTAATTAAACGAGTTTGTGGAGGTAAAATATTCTTAGAGCAGCATTAAATGGCACTTGCCACTTGTTCTCCTGTAAACAGCCAGGGAAAAGTTTAGATTTGTGGGTTGTGGATAATCTTTGAACAAGCTGGAGCCAGCATGTCTGCTGTAGGGCTAGAGAGCAGTACAGAATTTAACACTTTGTTTGGACTACTGGGGGAAGAAGTGTTGATTTAGATTAACATTTGTTCTTTTCAGTTTGAAATGCTTACTGGTACACTACCATTTCAAGGTAAAGATCGAAATGAAACTATGAATATGATCCTGAAGTAAGTATATCTTCTTACTTTTTGTTTTTTGAAAGTCAGAAAATGTCATTTTCAGTGTGTTTTAACAGCTTGTTACAACATTTTGTGCTTGAAGCTCATTAAGCTAGAAGAGGAACAAAAGAGCCAAGCCCCCTCAATAAGGTTTAGATCCCAGATTGTGAAAAAAACCCTTCAGTATCTACTGGAAGTAAAATCCTAAAAGGATGAACTTTTCCTTGGGGATGTGTAATAAAGATAAACCCAGTAGAGTAAATCAGAGCAGCATTATTGACCACTCCTGTGGTTATGCTCTCCTGCTGCTCTTACAGCATCCCTGATTTTGGAAGCAGCAGATCATCAGGTGTTGCTTTGTGTATGTGGAGGCTGCTCTTACACCTTTCCTACTGAATTACCTCACAACAGAAGCTGTCCAACAAGACAAACTGGGTCAACTGGTGATTACTAAGTGAAGTTGTTGGGCAGATCTTTGTGCTCTTAGCTAACAGAATTTCCTTGAGACCACATGCAGAGCCTTGGGGCTTTAGTGGGGGGGGTAATCAGGGGAGAGGGAAGCTCTGATCTTGCAGCAGTTTGAACTTAGTGTGAGTTTATAGTGTGAGTTTTGAATTTAGTGTGAGTAAATATATGTATTTACTCCCACACTACCTGGGAGAGTGGATGGATTAGATCACTGGCTTCACTTGGAGCTCTTCAGTGATGCTACAGTTCTGCAGCAAAATTTCTTGCTTTAGCATAATTGTTTTCATCAAATAAGCTTGGTAAAGTCAGTAAGCTTTTATACACTGGTTTAATGAGCTACTTCTTGAGGCTCCTGCTTCAAGAGGAAGATTAGCAGTAACTTCAGAGGCAAGGAATTTGGGATATGGGGAGTCTCTTCTGGTGTTGATTCTGTTAGAGATATTTTGGTGATAATTTCCTGGTGATGTGAAGATACCTTTGAAAATGCTTAATGTATTCCTGAGATAATTGTTTTACTCTTTTTTTTTTTTTTTTTTTTTTGCATAAAGCTTGTTTTGGGGGCTTGCATGGGGTTTGGGGTTTTTAATCTGACATAGTTTCTGGGGCTTTTTTGTGTGTCTGTTTTAAATCACTCATATAATGTGAAACTTAAACCTGATGAGTTAAATGTGTACACTCTACAAGACTCCAGGAATATATCCTCAATATATCAAGTTGTGCAGTGATGTCTGTGTAGACTGTTTGGTAAGACATGTTTCTTCCTCTTACTTCTTCTCTGTTTCCCTTTAGAGCAAAACTTGGGATGCCTCAGTTCCTCAGCCCTGAAGCACAAAGTCTTCTGAGGATGCTGTTTAAAAGAAACCCATCAAATAGATTAGGTTGGTTCATTTATTTCATTCTTTGAAAATCAAGTCAACCCAAGTACTTTTATAATATTTAAAGGAAGGAGCTGGTAGAGACTCTCAAGCTCTGCATGGTCTGTGAGATTGTAGTTTAGATCCCAGTTCTTGTCAGTTTTACACCCTTGGAACTTTTTTGTATTTATAATTCTCCCAAATAACCAGTTCTATGCAAAATGTTTAGAAATGAACTATTTATTAGTGCAGTCTTGAAAGAATTCACCCAGAAAGTGGTGTAAATACAGTATTTTCTGTTGCAGGAGCTGGGTCAGATGGAGTTGAAGAAATCAAGAGACATCCTTTTTTTTCTACTGTTGACTGGAATGTAAGTACAACATTATCTAAACGAGAAAGCTGCTTTTATTATTTTTCATGTGTTTTGCATTATAAATATTTGCATCTGAGCAGAAGACAAACCCTGCAATGCTGCTGATTTACATTCTGGCTGCCCCTCTAATCTGACTTGGCATCTGGAGCTGGAGTGTTATGCTCTAGAGAGTATTAATTATAAATTGTACAGTTACTTTTCAAATAATTAGGAAGAGTTGCAACATTCTAAAGCTTCAATTGTCTGTTAGAGCACTTGTAGTTGGAGAGGATGCTGGTGTCCCCTGTGTGCAAGAGTCCTTCTCTTCAGTACATGTCCACTTAGTGCTTGCATGTGGGGCAGAGTCTCAGGGACTGTATTTCTCTGACTTCTCTCTAGCTGGCCCCAGCACATTCCCATCTTAGCAGTCCTGTTCCATTCACAGTTGAAGTATTAACTGCTCAGAGATGATCAGAAGTCTCTGTGAGTTCATGATTTCTCATGTAAATTTTTAACAAGCACCTTGATGCTTTTCCTCTCTGGCTCTCTAATCTTTTGAGATGCATTTCCCAGAAACACTCTCCAAACCAAGATGCTTTATATCAAATAAATCCACTCTGAAAAGGTTCCTTTGCTATCTTTGCCCTCAAAAGGATAGATACAATAGGCAGGACCACCTGCAATGCTAGCCAATCCTCTCCTCAACTGTTCTTTAAAGCAGTTGTCATTATCCTTCTCTTGATCTTCTGTATTGGCTGCTCAGAAGGTGGTTTTCTAGCTCTATGCAGCTGCTCTTTTGCTGCTCTATGCAGCATCTACCACAGATTACTAATCCTGATTTGCAAGTGGAGTTTTCAGCAACAGCAAAGCTTCACTGTTTTATTTGAGTCCACTTAGTTCAGAGCAGGTTGGGTTGTTTCATCTCATCTATCTTTGAATATCAGTTCCTAAAATAAATAAATAGCAGCAAGGAAGTCTGAAAGATCTGCAGTTCTAACACCTCCTTTTATCTTTTCCTTATTTCTTTTTTTATTTGGCAGTGCTTTGTATTTATTTCACAGTGGTGGTGTTGATGACCACTTTTGTATCACATTCTTTCTTTGGGATGAATCCAGGTCCTCCTTCCTTGATTGGTTTGTTTGTTTTTTAATGGATTCAGAAGAAAAAGGGAAAAGATCTCTGTATTGTTTGACTTGTTTGGTAACGTTTCTTGTATCATTTCAAGGTACACAAAAGTAACTCAGGTCTTCTGTTTATATTTGTGGTTTAGTGCTTCAGTCTTTCAGAGAACTGTTTTAATACAATAATATTTGGGTTGCTTTCTATTCAATGTGGCACAATTACAGCACCCGTGGAGCTTTAATAATAAGGCTTTGTCCTCCTCCTCCAGAAACTGTTCAGAAGAGAAATTCAACCCCCATTTAAACCTGCTTCTGGAAAGCCAGAAGATACCTTCTGTTTTGATCCAGAATTCACAGCCAAAACACCAAAAGGTAACTGTGCATGGTCAGAACTGGGGGAGGTTTGGGGGACAAGGGGGATCAAACTTGGCAAGGGAAAAAGCCAGTGACAAAAAAAGGGGTGCAACAGGGCTCCAATGCTTTGAAGAAGGATGTTCTTCTCAGAGGGTTCCTGTTCTTTGAAATAGTCTCATAAATGACTAGACCAATTGCAAAAACATCTCAAATAGTAGCTTGAGAAAATTTATCTTCCAAATATCCTTTAGATGATTGCACTATTCAAATTTCCAAGTAACTGAACCTGGAAATAAAGACAGTGAGTACAAACACTTGTTGCTTAGTGTGCTTCAGGTTTCATTCAGGTTGTTTTTTGGGGATTTTTTTTTCCCTGCTACATCCAGCTTTTAAAATCACTGGTCACATTTGTTTGAAAAATGGCTGTGATTTCACTGGGCTGCACAGAATCACCACTGAATTTTTTTCACAGTGAGCACAAGTTGCATTCAGAGCTGCACACAATATAATCTGAGGAACTTTTGCTCCTAATTATTCAGGAGTATTACTAATGGAATATTGTCTTGCCAGCAGCACGTATCCCAGTGAAGCAGCAAATTCTGTGAACACTCTTCTTTGTGATGCAGCCCTTGAACCATTGAAGACTATGATCTTCATAAATAATATTATGCTTCAATAAGCTTCTTAAACCCATGTATTTGTACACTAATTCCTGCAGGGTTTTGCAGGTTCAGATAAAACCCAGGAATATTGTTTTGTGTGTGTTACTGAAAACAAAGACTGATCACTGGCTAGATTTTTGACATTCAGCATTACCCTGCTTTGCATCCCTTCCAAATAATATTCCTTCCCCCTTCCAAATAATATTCCTTCCCCCTTCCAAATAATATTCCTTCCCCCTTCCAAATAATATTCCTTCCCCCTTCCA
>JAOEGS010017934.1:0-28798 GCA_025447755.1 Corythornis vintsioides | reverse complement strand
AATAATATATCCCTCCTGAAAGTTCCATAGCCTTGCTGGGATGTTCTAATCAAGTGTGTGCCCCCCCCAGATTCCCCAGGAGTCCCGCCTAGTGCGAACGCTCATCAGCTCTTCAAAGGGTTTAGCTTCGTTGCAACTACTACTGTAGAAGACCATAAAATATCACCTCTCACCAACATACTGCCAATTGTACAGGTAAGGTGTCATTCTGGGAGAATTCATTCTGGGAATTTTGAACGTGCCAAAGTCTAATCAATATTTAGCATTTACAGTCTGGTTCTTTCATTTTTGACTGCTGTACGAGGTGCATTAACAACATACATCCAGGGGAGACTTTGTAAATTTGAAAACAAGTTGCTCTTTTGCTGGAGGCAGAATTCCAAGGAGCATTTGAGACGCTTGGGCAGGGTGGGAGCAGTATTGTTTGCTTGCTTCAGGTGACAGCTTGTGTTTGTTCTCTCAGCAACTTCACGGCAGCAGCGCGCAGTTCACCGACGTGTACGAGCTGAAGGAAGATATTGGGGTTGGCTCCTACTCTGTTTGCAAGAGATGTGTGCACGTAGCTACAAACATGGAGTTTGCTGTAAAGGTACTTGGAATACATTTTACTGTGACAATCCTGAGATGACAGAGCAGATATTTACATTTTCTAGTTGCTGTGGCTGTTTAGATGGGGTGAGGAACAAGAAACGGAGCTTGCTGTGCTCAGTTAAACTCTGCGTTGGCTTCTACAGCTCTTTTTCTGGGGGTAAAGTTATGGCCTTGGAAAACTGGCATTGCAATTAGATCTTGAAGCCTGAAAATATCATGCTGTGATGAGCAGGGCTGAAAGAAAATCAGCTCCATGAGGGTGGAACGGGGCTGCAGGGAGGTGCTGCTGCAGCCGGCATGGCCATCGGAGCAGAACAGGCTGCAGTAATGATCCAGTTTCAGCTGGTAGCCAGGAGAGAGCAAGAGATGAAGAAGCAGTGGGATGTGAAGCTGGGAGATGAATTAGTCATGATTAGTAACAAGTAATGAAGTCTAGAATATTTTTTTTAATTGTTTATTCAGTTGTTGAAGTGAGAATATAAATAGAAAAATCTTAATGAAATAGACTTTTTTGTAGCCAAGTTGTTTATCCTGTTGCTATATTTTGCAGATAATTGATAAAAGTAAGAGGGATCCTTCAGAAGAAATTGAGATTCTCATGCGTTACGGACAACATCCAAATATTATTACTTTAAAGGATGTATGTACCTCTTTTTCTCTGCTACCTCTTATTACACAGCAGTCAACAAACAAACAGATGTAGGGAATTTACTTGGATTTGTTAAATTTCTTTCACACAGTAAAATATATTAGAAGAGCAGTACCTGTAATAGTGTTATTTCAAAATGTGACCATGCCCTGATTTTATTTTTTTTTTAATGCTGTTGCTTGAAATTGAAATGAGATCTGATGTAAAGCTTAAAAATGCCACATTTCCACTATTTTCCATGAGTAGCTAAAGTGTTGGTAAGCTCAGTTGGAAAAAGCAGTTGGATATGCAAAGTGCCAACAGCTAAGAATCATCCATGGAGGGCAAGAGCAGTAGGGAGTGGTAGGGCTGCTCTCCTCTTACAACAGAAGCTTCTAGACTGAAATATTTCAGAGTCAGGAATGAACAATCAATTAACTCCCCATCTCCCAGAAGGACACACAAACTTCCTTCTGCCTCACACTGCGAGCTGCTGAATTGCAGAATGAAATGTTTCAGTCCCTGGTGGGTGCTTTTAGATGGTTTAAATAGATGTGTGTGTATTTCTACAGCTGTGGGCTTGTTCCCCTTCTCCTCAGGTGTATGATGATGGCAGGTTCATTTACCTTGTCACGGAGCTGATGAAGGGGGGGGAGCTGCTGGATCGGATCCTCAGGCAGAAGTTCTTCTCGGAGCGCGAGGCCAGCGCCGTGCTGTACACGATAGCAAAGACTGTGGACTACCTGCACTGCCAGGGGGTGAGTGGCTCCTGCCATGGCACAGCTTCTTCCTCAGGATGAGCACATTTGGGGGACTGGAACACGTGTCTGGTGAGGAAAGGCTGAGAACCCTGGGGCTCTTTAGTCTGGAGAGCCTGAGAGGGGATTGAATCCATGGGGATCCAGAGCTGAGGGTGAGTGTCAGGAGGAGGGGCAGCCTCTGCTCACTGTGGCCTGGGATAGGACAAGTGGAATAGATGGAAGCTGGAGCACAGGAGGTGCCACCTCAACATGAGGAGGAACTTCTGCACTGTGAGGGTCACAGAGCCTGGAACAGGCTCTCCAGAGAGGTTGTGGAGTCTCCTTCTCTGGAGATTTTCCAGCCCCGCCTGGCTGTCTTCCTGTGTGCCCTGTGCTGGATGAGATTCTATTCCATGGTCCTGCTCTGACAGTTGGGTTGGACTCAAAAGATCTCCAAGGTCCCTTCTAACCCCTGACATCCTGTGTTGCTGTGAAATACCAGTGTTTTGGTTGGCTGTTTTTGTGGCAGAAGGCAAGAAGATTTCCAAGGGGTATATGACAAAGGTGAATAACACTCACAGCTTGTCCAGTTCTCTGGTGAGCACTTCTGGCTTCCCAGGTCCTGAAACAGCAAATACTTCATTTCTGCTTGTTGACAAGTAGTTGTGTTAGTTCCAGTTTATTGTGAGCCAGTAGGCTTTGTGACATAACTTGAACCAGAATTTGTTGTCACTTGAAAGTTAACTGTTAATAAAAATACTCATCTAGAGAATAGTTTTTACAAATTGCCAGTGACACCCAAACTGCAGCTTCTGATCAGCTTCCAAATGTCTTTGTTTAAAGGTGGTGCATCGAGACCTTAAACCTAGTAACATTTTATATACAGATGATTCCAATAATGCTGATTCCATCAGGATTTGTGATTTTGGCTTTGCAAAACAACTTCGAGGAGAAAACGGGCTGCTTCTCACTCCATGCTACACTGCAAACTTTGTGGCACCAGAGGTATCTCAAGCTGCTGTGTGTTTTCTCTGTGATGTTTTTGGTGCATCAAGTACTTAAACTTTTTAGCAGTGCTTAAAAGAATAGAAAAATTCTGCTACTCTTCCTTAAATATCATTATACATACTTTATAAACACTGGTACATATGTTATTATAAGCTTGCTTTAAAAATAGCAGAATCCACCCTCAAAAGAGTAAGATCTAAGTCTGTTGAGAATCTTAAGAAGTGATGTTTTGGGAACAGTTAATTATTGTTGATAGTAACTGTAACCTCTGTATCAAAAACAAGTAATCAAACCTCTGAAGCTTATCCTGGGATTGACTTGCCCTTCCTTAGGCTGTGTACTGGTCTTGGTCTGGAGTGGTTTTTAGAGTCCTTAACACTCTTTGTTTTACAGGTTCTCATGAGACAGGGATATGATGCTGCTTGTGACATATGGAGCTTGGGTGTTCTCCTCTACACAATGCTGGCAGGGTGAGAAATGCTTCTTAGATCTTTTTGTTTACCTAAAATCCCAACCTGCTGCATGAATCCAAGCTTTCATTAAAACTGAAAGCATTAGCTCATGGATTTGGATGCAGAGTGATAGAGACTGAAGAGGACCAGGAAGCTCTGAGCACCCAAACCAGATTTATCTTACAGATAGGTTTTCTCTTCTGTGGTGCATGACTGGGAGATGCCAAAGACCCTCCCCAGTTTCCAGGATAGAATATAGTCTGTGAAAATATGTGATAGTTTCCCTCTTTCTGCCTCTTGTCCTCCCCACTCTAGTATCCTTGGATTACTAGAGGAAGATTTGGGTTTTATAGTTAAAACTTGACTTGGTACTGGCCTATGATGCTAGATGTCAGAACATCACAATGCTCTTGACATTGTTAAAAGGCATTTTCAAGTGATTGGTTTTCAGATTTGCCACTTAAGATCTTTCAAGTTCCTCACAGTAGGATTTGTAGCAAATTTTTTGTACGGATTTTTTTTTTTGGTAAAGATTTTGTACAGAAAACTTGTGAACAATTATAAGCCTCCAAACCCAATAATCTTGTGGTTTAAGCCTCCCAAACTTACTGAAGCAAAACAAAAACTAGTGAAAATGTTGTTCTAGATTTTCCCCAAGTGGTAGATGTGTGTACCTTGTGCTCACATACCCTAAACATGATGCTTCTCCAGCTTTATTGGGCTGTTCTGGGAAGGTGCTGTCCCAGGTTTGGGTTATTACACATGCTCTGGCAATCTAGCAGAATTGGTTTGTGAGTCACCTCTATTTAACTTGGAAGTCTGCACTGACTAGAATACATTAAGATAATAACTTAAGACATCTTTTTAGTCTGCATTTCCCATTTATTCTACTTGGTTAACTGCAATTATGAGGAAAAGGAAATATATAGTTTTGAAAACAAAATGCTCATCTAAGAAGTATTTAATAGGGTTTCTGCCAGCACTAGGATATCTCCTTGGAATGATTAATGAGATTTTTACCAGTTTTTTACAGCTTCTTCCATATAATGAGGTGGTTTCTTGTTTGTTTTTGTTTTTGTTTCAACAGCTATACTCCATTTGCCAATGGTCCTAATGATACTCCAGAGGAGATCCTGGTACGGATAGGCAGTGGAAAATTCTCTTTAAGTGGAGGCAACTGGGACACTGTGTCAGATGCAGCAAAGGTGCAGATGTGTTTTGGTTTTATTCTTATATTTTTGTTCATTTGAATTTTACATCTACTGAACTTTGTAAAACAGAAGAGTTTAACACAGGTAGTTTGCTCTTATTACCTGGAAATTTTAAGGCAGTGAAGCTCATCTGGTCCAACCTCCTTCTTGAAGCAGGGGCAGCTCAGATCTGACCAGGTAGCTCAGGGCTTTATTCCATCTGACTTTAGAAACTTCCAAGGGTGGAGACTGAGCAGCCTGCCTGGGCAGCCTTTCCCAGTGCTTGGCTGCTGTAATGAGGAAAAAATTTCTTTTAATTTCAAGCCAGAACATCTCTCATCTCACTCTGTCCTGTCTCCATTCCTTTGGCCATGCTGACTAAAGGAATTTCAGCCTTCTTGGATGCCAGGTAACACTGGTAGTTCAAGTTCAGTTTGTCTACCAAAACCTCCTGGGCCTTCTCAGCAAAGCTGGTCTCCAGCCAGTCAATCCCCACCCTGTGCCTTTGTGACAATTTCTTCCTTTGCAAGCACAGGACTTTTAATTTCTCTTTGCTGAAGTTTGTGTGGCTCTGGCCCATTGCTCCATCCTGCCTAGGTCCCTTTGGGTGGCTGCCCTGCCCTTGAATTCACAAGCTCTTTCTACACACCTCCAGTTTGGTGCCCTACTGCAACCTTGACAAGAGTACACTCTTCCACCAGGTCACTGATGAGGATTTAAAATAAGGTAGATCCCAGTGTAGGCTTTTCTAATCATCAGGAGTTTTTATTCCTTTTACTGGACAAAATAAGGTGATTTTTCCTTTAAATGGAAGGCTGACTTTTTACAAGGATCTGCTAGCTCTAGCAGCTAACCAGTCCTGCTTTCATAGGTTAAATTATTTTCTGTAATTAGATGTTGTTCAATGCTGAAGTCATCAGGTCTTTTATCTGTTAGTACTTGAACAACCAAATATATCTGAACTATCTTGCCAAAAATCTTGATCAGCTTGATTCTGCAGCTGTCCCTTTTATTCCGAGACTGCATCTCTCCTCAATTGCTGTGTGTTCTTTGGCTTTGGCACTGGCCAGGCCTGCAGGTATCTTAGTCACTGGTGTGTTGCCTTTGATACAGCTTGGCATTGATAGGAAATCTTGCCCTGACCCTCTGGAGCAGCACTCTCTGTTCATTTTGGTAGGGGTGATTCAGGATACTTGTTGGCTGACGCCGTTGTACCACAAGCAAATCACTCCTGGATATCTAAGAACACTTAACATTTTGTACCTAAAACAAAGGGAACATTCTGTCAGCTTGTTCATATTTTGTTTTCTTTGAAGCTATTCCTGTCTGTGTTCTGTGTCCTTCCCACCCAGCTCTTCTGACCAACGTTGCAATTAGTAGCTTACAGCTAATGCTTCTAAACAGGCAAAACCAAGTGTTAATTTCTGTTGGCTTTACTCTTGATAGAGCTCCTTGAAAGAAAAACTATTTGACACTACATCACTAGATATAAATTCAGGTGTAATGTGTATTCAGCAGTCCCCCAAATGCATGATGTCAATGAGGAGAGATGCTTCCAAATAACAGCTTTCTCTAAAACCTGCCTGCTAAATTCCCATAGGATTCCTAGTCCTGTAGAGATGATACTCAGAATACACTGCCATATGCAACTCCCCAACAGCAGCAGGCTCCTTTCCAAGAAGGGCTTGCTCTGTTGAGCTGATTCAATAGTACAGCACATTGTTTTCTGACTTCTGTGGTGTCAGGGCACAGAATGACCCGATTTCTCTGCTGATTTTCGCTTCTGTGTGCTTGCATTGTGTTAATCCCTGCCACACAGCACACTTCCTTTCACTGCTGCCAGAATCCATGCTTTCAAGTCTCTTTAAGATTATTTTAACTGAATAATATGCGTGTGTTTGTTTGTTTTCTTTTCATTTTTATCTAGGACTTGTTATCACACATGCTCCACGTAGACCCACATCAGCGCTACACAGCTGAGCAAGTATTAAAGCATTCGTGGATAGCCTGTAGGGACCAGCTGCCACACTATCAGCTCAACAGGCAAGATGCACCACATCTAGTAAAGGTAAAACAACCTAAAGGCTGAATGTTGCTCGAGTAAGTGGGTGTGCAGTGAATAGGATCACTTACAGAGGTTCTTTTCCTTGAGAAATTAGCTTCCTTTTGGATTTCCCTAACACATTTCACAGACAAATTATTGGTAAACTATTTTTTTTTTAACCCCATGTGCAAAGGAAGAGGCTTTTCTGGCTGTTTTTCAAAGGTAACTTTGGCCATGCAAAAAACTGCTAGGAAAGTTACCTAGGACTGCCACAGATTTCCAGAACAAGAATGCTGAGGAGATTTTCAGGGATTTGTTTCTGTGACTGGCTGGTATTATGCTTTGCTAACAGAAATGAATAAATACACCACAATTTTTCCAGTGGTAGTTTATTTTGATTCTGTATCTGCATTTCTTACTTATCACAAAAACATTCCACTCTATGCAGCCAGTTTTTAAGTTGATTTCATGAATTATTTTTTTTTTTGGACTCAAAACCAAGGACTTGTGACAACCCGTGTTTGTAAATCAGCACCTAAATGGCCCTTTAAGTGGCTCTATTTGATAAATTGATGCCAATGTTGCTCAGAAGACACTAATTCTGACCCCCTTGAAAAGGTTACTCCTACAGCTAAGGTATGGAAAAGAAATAAGGAATGGAAAAAGGAAATGTCAGACACCCATGCTGAGAAACTTGAAGGATTCAGCTACAGATGTGTTGTTTTTCAAGACAAAATGTGCATGACCTGCCTTAAGTCCTGTTTCCTCATAGACTTAATGAGGAATTGAGTCTTCAGTGCCTTTATTTTCTGATAAAAATGACCTTTCCAACCTTTTCTATTTCATTGTCTCTAGGGAGCCATGGCTGCTACATATTCTGCACTGAATCACAAGACATTTCAGCCAGTGTTGGAGCCTGTTGCAGCCTCCAGTTTAGCTCAGCGACGGAGCATGAAAAAGCTAACATCAACAGACTTATAGATCCACTGGGACACCTTAGCAAACACAAGCAAGGGGAGAATCCAATAAGTGGCTCTATTTTGCCTGACCTGTGATCAAAAGGCATCTATGGTTTCCTGCTACACTACTTGAATTCTGTAAAAGTCCTTTTTTTTAAAAAGAAAAGAAAAAAAAACAAGAAAAAAAAAAAAGAAATCCACAGGTTCATACTGTGTTGTTTTACAGGCCCTTATCTGTTAAATTAATTTAAACATCAGGTACATCATAATGAATTTCTCTACACTGTCCTTTAAGAGATCTGTTGCAAATATTCTTTCACATTCTGTATAGTTTTGCTGGGTTCTTTAAAAAACAAAATGTTTAGGGGACCGTTGCCAATGACCAAGTTGTACATAAAGTGTCAGTGTGAGTTTTCATTTCTTCACACCTTTAGACCCCCATGTGAAGAACATATTCTTAAGTTTGGAATTGGGCACTTAATTCATTCCACTTGATGAATTTCCCTTGTTCTTTGCTATAGTGGAAAGCTGGCTGATGTCTCGTGGCCGTGTGGAAAGCAGCAGCATTAATTTGGAAGGTCTGTTTGCACGGTGCCAGGAACTGATCAGTTCATCTGAAAACCCAAACGAGGGATGTGGAACATTCTGCACTTTACCCATCAACTTCCTTTGATTGCTTGTGACCCAAAAGAAATGCTGGTTAACAAATGGCCTCTTAGAGGAAAATGAACACTTCTAGTTACCACCAATGGTAGTGTGTCCTGAACTGAGTGGAGATAGTATGTGGATAAACTGCCTAAAATTCAGGCTCTCTAACATTGATACCACTTTCAGACCACATCATCCAATCCAATATGTGTTGTTACTTATCTCTCCATTAATACTCTGTTACTGTCTCCTCAGCAGTCATTTCCCCTGAATATACCCAACGTTGAGTTTGCTTGGCATGGAAGACAGACTGACACTTTATTATAACAAGCTTGGCACGTGGGTTTTCTTTTCTGTTTATTGGAGTTTTACTGAACGTTGCTTCTCTCCGACTCTCTCGCCGCATGTACAAATATTACAGATCATAAATGCTCAGTTCTCTTTGCCTAACTCTAGGGGTAGATTGGGAAATTAAATAAGCCTTGCAGTGTGCCTGGAGAAGGGAATTCTGACCAAAAGATTTCACAGGTATGGACAAGTCACTTTCCCCAGCACTCGCCTTGGTGTTCAGCTCTGTCCAAATGCTGTGGTGGAGAGGAAATTCCTTTCAGGGCCAGAATGATCTTGGCTTTTTCTGACTTGAAATCAGTGCTGACTGATTTAGAGGCTGGGAAATTAATGCATTCAGAGCTGATGCATTTAAAAGTGTTGTCAAAAGTTGAAGGTGCTGCTGTGCAGTTGTACTGCCATAGTAGGATGATAAGCAGTTTAAATATTAAGTGTATTAGAGACTAACAGTTAAGACTGTGAACAGTTGGAAAATCCAAGTGCCCAAAAATCACACGTAGCTCAGACTGCTCTGCTGTCCTTGTTTCCTATTCCAGATACCTTTGGTATAACCAATTCCAAGACACCAGTGGCAGCAGAACTTGGCTTTTTGAGACAGAAGAAGCTCTCCGGAGAACTCTGTCCCAGCTGCCAAGAGTGGTGGCAGTAACTCAGATCTGAAAAGGCAGAGAGGGTGCTGGTTGGGTGTTGCTTCTACCTGTGAAGTACTTGGTGGTGTTGGAAATACTGTTAGATAAGCTGCTTGCTTTTGTTGTGGTGGGGGAAGATGGAAGTTATCTGGCCAAATAGTTAGGTATGAATATATGTAGATTTGAGACTTAATGAATATAGCAAACATAGGTGTGCTATTTGTATCATGCAGAACATACCCCATACTAAATTTCTTGAGTGTTTGATAGATGTTGGAAGCTTTAGGGGCCATTTGTGCCTAGTTTTGAGGTGCCTGTTTGAAATGCTTGAAAGCTTATCAAAGAACACAACTGCTTCCTGAAAGCTTATTGTTGGGTACAAAATCTGCCCCTTATGCAGCTGCTTCACCCTTCTTCTCATTGCTGCCAGCAAGAATGCCTGTAAACCTCTTGTCTGCAGTCTGTCAGTCTTCATTTTTTTTTGGTAAATTTACAAATGACTGCCAGAAGAATTTGAATTCATAAGAAAATGGAATTCCCCAAGGTGGGAAAAATAATACAAGTAGTCAAGTGGTGGAAATAAAGCCCCATTTAGCCAAGGTGTAACATGGGTTGAAATGTAGTAGTAAAAACTGTGTTTGGGGATGGGGGTAATGCAAGGAGTGGAACACGAGGAAAAAGTCAAACTTGAGTTGTCTTCAGCTTCCCGTAAGGTAGCAGCTGGTCTTTAATGGCTTTATTCATGAATCATTAAACAGTGTTTATATTGGTATTTTCTTTTAGCTTGCTTAGAAGCACCACATTATAAGCACCTTAAAAGCATTTTGCACAAAAGCAGTTGTAAGCAGCCTGAAGGTACTTCAGCTTGGTGTGCAACATGCAAGTGGGAAGAGGAAAAGTACAGGAATAAGATGGATATTCTGAGTCTTAGCAGAGAATGCCAAACATCTTCTGTAAAGTTATCCTTGCTGGTTTTCTTACCTGGTACTCCCAGGGTCACAGCAAGTTTTTGGTGGATGCAATTGTCCATGGGTTTTTCTTGTTGTAGACACCTTTGTTACACCTGACAAGCCAGTCCACCCTGATATGCCAAATGTAATCCTTCATTTGGGAGGACAAAGTTCACTTCCAAGGAATATTTCAGCAAATCAGCCTTTGAAACGTGTTTGGATACACAGGGATACAAAAGAACTTGCTTGCAGTTTGCTCTCACTATCCAGTGTTTATTTAGCAGCATCTTTGTGCCACTACTTTTGGAACTTTTTGCATCCTTCTCATCCTTTTTTCTCTAAACTTAGGCTTTGTTCAATTAAGCAGTTGTATAAAGTAGCATGGTCTGCTCCTGAGTAATCAGTTACAGTGGGAGAACACTTCATTTGAACCTGCTCTTGGCTGGAGTGGAAGGTCAGTGTAAATTGTTTCACTTCTGTATAGTCTCTGCACAGTTCAAGTGACAAAACTAGTTATGATTTTACTGATGTACTTTCCTTAAAGTAGGAGTAAAGTTGCTATGAAGGCTTATAATTAGAGAGAAATAGGCATACACGCTGTGTCATTAAAGGAATTGCCAATTAATACCTTAAATAAGATAGTCTTTTGGGTATGACTTCTCTTACTGCCAGCAAAATAGCTGCTTCTCTGCTGTTTGGTAACAGCAATTGTGTATCACAGAACCCCACAGTGATCTTCAGGGACCTCTGAAGATCATAAGAGTCCAACACCACTGCCAGAGCAGGACAGATCACTCAGAAATGCATCCAGACAGAGCTGGAAAGTCTCCAGAGGAGACTCCCCCACCTCTCTGGGGACTCTGTCCCAGTGCTCTGTGCCCCTCACAGTGCAGAAGTTCCTCCTCATGTTGAGGTGGAACCTCCTGTTCTCCAGTTTCCATCCATTGCACTTGTCCTGTCCCAGGCCACAGGGCTGTCCCTGCCTTCTTGATGCCCAGCCCTTATGTATGTATAGACATTCATTAGATCCCCTCTCAGTAATTGAGGCAAGTGCTAGTTCTCCAGTGCACCTAGAGCCTGATATGTTTTCACTAAAAGTAGATTCCACAAGACATCAGCTATCACTGGGGCAAGCTCAGGACACGTTTGGCTGTTCTTTTACCTCTTGTATTTCCCATTTCCTACCTTTGGTTTTCTCTCATAAGAAAGTTAGGAATTCTCTTATATTCCTGTTCCACATCCAGAACCTGTCCAGAGGCAGCAGTATCAGCCCAGGGGTGCTAAGAGTGCCCAAACCCAAGGCCATTGCCATGGATGGCTTTATTCCAGCCACTGCTTTGTGGCTGGTGTTGTCTTGATGCATGTTGAGTGTTTTCTTGGGGTTCCCCCCATTATTCTTAGCCCAGAAAATCCTCTGTGACCATGAAGAGCTGAAGTTGGTGGTGATCTGAGTGGACTGTCCACTTAAGACCTCTCTTGTAGCATGGGTTAAACCTTCTTGCAGCCAGAGAAGTCATCCAGATCTGACATGGGTCAGTCACACTGAGCTGAATTCTGTCTTCCATCTCCTAATTAATTCTACAAAGCTACTCTTGATATATAGTTCAGATTACCTCTGGCAAACTTCACCCACTGGAAGGTCCTCACGTGGAGACCGGTCGTTCCACACGCTGCTGCAGCCACTGCTCTGCTCTCTGCCCTCAGATGTTGCAGTTAAAAGCTTGAGATAGCTCTTAAGAAGGGAGTTAAATGAATTACACAATACTGTAGTCATTGTCCTGATCTCTGTCAATGAAATTAGGCTAAAACATCAATGCAAACATGGAGGTTTATGTGTTTCTGTAGCACTTAAGTTTCTCAGTCCTATCCTGAATTAGAAGTTTGCAGGTATTTGTGGGAGGGAAAGGAGGAGCAGGTTTTTCCTTTCTCAGAGTTTTCAGGAGGCTTCTGAAGCTGTGAAAATAGAATCCTTATGGAATCCTATGGGAGCTCTAGCTAATTTAAAAATAAACATCAATTTCTCTTGGAAGGTTCATTCCAAAAGTTTCTGGGGTATGTGTTGATCCTTGTTGGTAACTCACTCTGCTGTTGTGCCAACTGTGCTGTCCTGCATTAACACCCCTTTAGTTAAGCACATTCTGGATACTGTTTGTTCTGACTTCAGTGTATTTGTTAATTGTTTCTCCCCAAAATCACATTGCTGTTGATAAGCTTTAGATTTCTTCCTTTGGGAATAAAAGAATGAATACAAGTTAAAAAAGAAACAACCAACAACTAACCACCCTTAGTGTATTGCTCAAGCTAACTTGATTGTTTTAACTTCCATAATAAGTCATCCCTCCAAAATAATCAGTGCCACATCTTCTTGAGATCTCACATAATGAAAGCAAACTCTCTCTGAAAGCTTTAAAGTTAATTTAATTGATTAATAACAAAGAATTGGGCAATAACTTATTACTAATAGTAAGTTTGAGTGACATCGATTCCCATTCAGGGGGTTGTTGTTGGGTTTGGTTGGTTGTTCTTTAGTTTCTTTTGACTGAAAAGATGCTGGAGGTGGATCTCCTCTGCAGGACAAAGTGTTCTTCTCTTGTGTGGTTTGCAGAGTAATTGCATTGTCATAACATCCCAAGCACTTTGGCATCTTGCACTGCTGCTCTGATCAGAGCTGGAACTCTCCTGGCACGTGGCTGGCTGTAAACGGCGAAGCACGGAAGGGCATTAATGGAAAACAGTGTGCAATTAATTTTGTGCTCTCTGAGGTACTTCAAAGATGAAACTCTCCAAAAGGTCCCCGTTATCAGATATTGTAATGTCATTTCTTTCTCTGAGCATATTGTGGATTTTGTATCATATTGTATTTATTTCATTTAATTTTAAAAGAAAAAGAAGAAAAAAAATAATGTTTTCTTTAAAGCTCTGTATATATTGACATTAAAGTTTGCATTGTACTACGTCCTCTTCTCCTTGTAAGGCTGAATCTGGTAGTGCATTGTATGGTATGTTGGTTTTCTTTGCACTGTGCTGCTAAAAAAGATACTATTGCCTTGAATTACGACATGCCAAAGACGACCTCAAAATTGTATTTATTTTTGTTAAACTTTTTGTGAATAATGATAAAGGTACAGTTTTAAATAGCTGGCAGTTCCTTGAGTACTAGAATAAAAAGGTTGCAAATTCATAGTATTTTCTAATTGACAAAAATCCATCATTTATGATTGGGAAGTTCAACTCCTTTTTCTTTTATTTTTTTAATTGATAGAAAAGCCAACAAGAGACCCTTCCTAAATTAAATGTGCTGGGAATTGCATTAGTTAGTAAATCTTGCTCCAAAAAAAAAGAGTAATCTCATCCATCAAGAGCTGCTTCTCAGTTGCTACAGTCCAGTGTCCATGCCCCACACTCAAACATACATTCTTTGCTAGGATTGATGTATGACTCCAGGGTGGGATGAGCTGCCTTCTCTACATTCTTCTCTACCTGCTCAGGTATCTGTTCACTTTTTGCTTCAGCTAAGAGGAGGAAATAATTTTTCCTGCAAAGATCTGTCTCTGCCTGACAGAGGAGAGTAATCCCATTAAAACCAGTGACCTGCAGCCCTGGTTGGAGTTAATGGAGCGTGTCCCTCAGCACTTGGTGTGCAGAGTGTTGCTGGTTTTCTTTACAGAAGCCTTGTTTTTCAGCTACCATGTCACTCCAAATACACCAAAAGGTTTTTATTTCTTTTCCCCATAGTTGCCTGAAGTAAATCCCTCTCCTGGCTGAGGTTTGCTCACACAAGGTCCTTTTAACAAGTGTTCAGACCTGGCTGGTGGTGGAGATCCTGGTCATGTAGGAAACATGCTGGTGCTTTCCTCAGTTTTCTGGAAGGTAGGCAGGAGAGAATAGCCAAATAACTGATTTAAACCAGCAGCTGCAACAGCCTTGAGAACCAGACTGAGGGCCTGGAGACTTCATCAGGGTGATGTTGGGGGGAGAAGAAGTAAGGTGTGGGTTAAACAACAACCAGCCTTGCTCCTCACATCCTGGAGAGTTGTTTTCAGAAACTAAGGACAGGGAAAAGCCAAGTGTTAGGACACTCCAGAATGTGCCTTTTCTCTTTCCTGCCAAGGTTTGTTCTCAGAAGCTGTTTTTCTTCCCTGTGATTCATCTCTAAAGCTTTATAGCTGTAAGAGGCACTTTCCCAAGTCTCTCTTTTGTGCTTTTATGGGGTAGAAAATGTTACAAGGTGAAGGAAAATCTCTGTGAAATACTTTAAAATATTCTTACCTCAGCTGAGTAGCTTTCCAGAGGTAGTCACCAGGTCCAGTTCATGTCATCAACAGCACAGTGTAGTATTGCCACGATGGACACCAAGGAACTGGCATCATGGAGGAGACTCAGTGACTGACGTGGAGAGTGCAGAGCAGGAGGTAAGGGTGGAGACTGCAGTTAAATCATTCACCCATCTTAGAAATCCTCAATTAAAACCTCCCTTTCCAGCCTGCCCTGGTGTTCAGGTGAAGAATTGCTGTTGGGTGGGATGTTCCCATTTGTGTAGGGCTGGGATGGGGCAGCCTGTGCTGCTGCCCTACATTCACATCCAGCTCTGCTGCCCTACATTCACATCCAGCTCTGCTCCAGCACAAGCAGGTGTTGGGAAGCACTAGAGGGTCTTTGCTGGTATGGATTTTATTGTATTTATTTATTACACTTTAAGAATTTCCTTCTAGAACTTTTGGAGAATTTGTCTTCAAGAAAAAAGCTGGGACTTCTTGTGTTCTTTTAGTAGTTTTAGGTGTCTTTAGCCAGAACTGTGTCACTATTGAGTCCTTGGCAACAAAGTTTTGATGCCCTAATAGTGCCAATCACCTTATTCCTTAACAGGTACATTGCTGGCTCTTGTGGCTCTCAGCATCCAGGTGTGTCTCCTGGGATTTGGGAGGTACAAATGATTCGACTCCTCATAGTTTAAAGGGATTATATTTGCTTGTACCTCTAAAGGCTTTTAAGGGGGTTATAGGTGCATTTGTGGACAGCTGGATGTACTGAGGACACCTTGGGATTTGTTGGAGGTCTGTGTTTCCAACTGCATGTTGCTCATGGAGCAGGGTGTTAGAAACAGACAACGTGTTGTCTACCACTTTTTTGGGCTGAATGTAGCAGTTTCCTAGCTGAGAAAGCAGCAGGAGGGGTGAAGCCCAGCCCGGGGGATGCGATTCCTCCAGGACTCAGGAGAATTGTGTCCCAATCAGGTCCAGATTTCATCCCCCTCACCCCAGCGGTGACACGTTCAGCTTCTCCCACAGCCCCTGGCCGTGCCTGCCAGGGGGTTCGGGGGCGTTTAACGCCTCGTTTCCTCTCTGATAACCGGGCCCCGGTTCCGTGGGGCAGCCGTGGGGCTGCAGCCCCAACCCTCCCCGCGCTTTTGCTGTCCCCGCAGCTCCCGCTCCTTCGCCTCCCGGGGCTGCGCTCCCCGCTTCGCCCACCAGGTGGCGGCAGCGCCCCGCACAGCGCCGGCCTTGGAGAGGGGGGAGCTGCTGGAAACCTCCCTCCGGGGCTTTATATCCCCCATGGAAACCTCCCTCCGGGGGCTTTATCCCCCACGGAAACCTTCAGAGAGCCCTTAGAGCTGAAGGATATATAGGAAGGAAGATGATAATGGAATTTAATTGCGTTTTGTTTCCTTTTTGCTTTGGCGGATTATTGTTTGACCTGTAGCCGCGCTGTGGAGAGCAGGCTGCTGTTGTGGTTTTTGGGATGTCACCAGCATTCCCAGGAATGTTCTGAAACAGCTTCACCCCTCCTGTCCCCCAAACAGCTCTCTCCTGTCGGCCGGAGGGAGGATGAGCAGGCGCAGGCAGCTCCATGCCCAGCCAGCCAAGTGCTCTGCAGCACCAGGGATGCAGCTCAGGGACCAACTCCTGAGCATCTCCAGGAGCTCAGGGTTCACATGCCCCGTGGAAAGGTGTTCCCTGTGTTGGCAACGCTGGGGGAGGAGGAAGAGGAAGGGTGGAGCGTGGTGGGGCCAGGGTGACAGCAGAGCCTTCGGGTGGCAAGAGGAGGGAGTGACAGTCAGACAGGACCCAAGGTGGGTACCTTGTGTGGTAGAGTTTGGGCAACGCTTGGATTAGAAATTAACATCTTTTAATATTCCTAGTTCACTGACAAAATCGCTGCAGCCAAGTGCAGAAGCTGCTGGTCTGGAAACAGTAGCCAGAGGCAAATTTGGAAGCTTCTGATCTCGAGCAAAAACCTCCAAATCATTTTTTCAATTCAATTATTTCAGAGCTCACCTTGCTGAGTTAGAAAGACACATGATGTGGTGATGAAGGGGGTGATGAAGAGTCACCACTGCCCTGGGTCCTGCAGGGGCTGGAGTGGGGGGTGTAGAGCAGCAGGAACTCACTGTCTGAGATTTCTCTGAGGTATGTGGGGTTCTTACCTCTTAATTTATACTTCTGTATGTCAGAGGCTGCCTCAGGGTGGCATTTACCAACAGCAAAAAGTGCTCTTGGTTGTGCCAGTCTTCACTAGGGGCTGTTGGTGCTGCTTGGGCTCCATGGTGGGATGGGGGAGCAGTGAATGGACCCAAGATTAACCATCAGCTCCAGGGAGTTAATGCCCCCCACACTGATCCTGGATTGGATCCTGCAGCTGACTTGCTAATTTTCTGTGCCTCAGGGAAAAATGATCAAACTCAAAAACAGCAGAAAAAAAAAAAAATGCCACCAGAACATGTCACCAGAAGGGCAAATTTGAGGAAATTAGTAACAGAACTGAAAGTTCCCAACAAACTCCTGACAAAGGCAATGTAAACTTGGCTTCAAATTAATTATTGCAAATAAACATTTGGAATGCTACAGGCCAAATTAATATTTCAGGTTTGTTCTCTATTTATTACTGTGCTTAATTTTCTTACTTAAATATATTTTGGGCCTAGGGCTGTTAAGAATTTAATTTTTGAGATACTTTAATGAATTATAAAACATGTTCTAAACAGAAATGAATCACTAATAAATGCCAAAAGTGATTAATTTTCTGAAATGTATAAAGGCCTTTGTATTTAATTAAAAAAAAAAAAAATTGCCCTAAATTGTTGGAAAGTAAAGAGAAAGAAAACACAAAGTGGATCAATTGAAGTTTTGATTAATTTATTAAATCACAAAGGATTTTCCTTTTGCCGTGAAAAAAGAGGGACAATTTGGGGTTAAATGGGAGGCATTTTTACCAGGGGTTGTTCATGGGGGTGTGAAAATAGACACCAACTCTACCTTTTAAATACATGACCTGTGATGGTTCAGGTGCCTTTCGGGTGACTTGTGCCAGTGTTTTCTGCCTTTGCTGCAGGGAATGAGTTGGGACCAAGAGGGATAAGGTTGGATTTAATTATGGCACTTGCTCTGTTGTAGTTACCTGATAAAATTCCCAGTGTTTGCTTGGATCAGGAGCCTATTTGGTAGCATTTGGCAAAACATTTCCTATAACTCAAAGATAATTCTCTCCTGAGAATGAGTTTTAAGGAATAGAGCTCCTGGTGGTGCAGTTGGGAAAGCTGCTCTGGAGGATGTCTCATGGTGCAGGGCTGACTCTGCCTGGGGTTTGTTTTGGCTCGAGCCAAGCAAGTTTCCTACTGAATTCTGAAATACTCTTGTTGGGATGCTTCTTTCCAACTGGGACACGGTTACCTTGGGTTTTGGTTTGGGCTTTTTTGTTTGTTTGGGGTTTTTTTTGACAAAAAGAGAAAATTTGCATGTTGAAAAATAGCTCTAGAAAGTGGATTTGAAGCAGTATGGGGAACCTTGCTGGCACTGGGGAAGAGCTGCTGTGTGTTTCGAGCTGTGCTGTCCTCAGGGTGCTGGTGCTGGGAAGGTTTCACTCCACAGTAACTTGGGGGTCCATCTGGTGCCCCCTCTGAGGCAGCCCCTGGGATGGAAATGCTGCTGTGGCAGAGGCTGTTTGACCATCTGGGGATCTCAGGAGGGTAATTTGCTGTTATTAAACATCCCCAGGCTGCTCATATTGACCAGCAACCTCTTCTGTTTGTGCTGGATGCTGGGATCTGCTCCATTCCCTGGCTTTTCTGGGAGACATGTGTGTTTTGAGCTCTATTTCTACATTAAGGAAGCACAATGACCCTTTAAAATACTCATAGTAACTTTATAGTGGTGGAAATCTGATGGCTTTGCTGGGGCTTTGTTCCTGGCCAGCACAGCTCTGGAAACACAGGAGAAAAATTCATCCCTGGCTGCTGAGTTAAATGAAAGTTTGGAATATATGAAAATCAGACAGGAGATGAAGACCAGCATGAAAAAAGAAGTTTTAACTTTCACGTGGCACTCAGAGCTAGATGTATTTGGATGATGAAAATGTTATTTTTTAAGTCAATCGGGGGGGAAAAAAAAAAGTTAATTCTACAAATTCTTTAATGTGTCCTAAACAAGTTTGTGTACAGCTGATGAGTGTAGTGCTAAGGACAGCAATGCATGCATGCTGATGCATAGAAATAGAACAACCTTTGGACATATTTTGTTGACTTAAAATTACATTTTTGGCTAAATACCAGCTCAGCTGCCACCCTCTCCTACTGCAAACCTTATTGCATCTCATCTCTGCTGGCAGTGCCCAGGGTGCAGCCTGGTTCTGTTGCTGCTTGTTTTGCTGAGTCCCCAACCCCTTTGTCATATGCTGCAGTGACACAGAGTGGATAAAACTTTGCATTGAACCACAGAAGTGAAAGAAATGATCATGAGGATAAAGAGGTGATTCTAGTTTAGGGGAGCTTTTAATGTAAGCTTTGAACCTGGGGCTCGCTTCAAATTCTACACTTCAAACTCCACGAGCCTCATCTTGACGTGGGGATTTATGTGCATGTTGTGATGAGAGAAAATACCTGTCGTTAATTTTGGTGCCTTGAAAACCCAGCTTGATTTAGTTGCTTTCTTCCTGAGGGAAAAGACACTTTATAAAATCACCACAGCAGTAATAGTGGGGAGTTTGGAGCGAACGAACTGAAATCTCCCCGGGATCAGTGGTGTGCTGTGCATTGATTTATGCCTTCAAATGTCCTTACACAGCTAAGAGGAGGATGATTTGCTGCCAGTGACACTTCATAGGCTGTTCAGCAAAAGTCTTTGCTTGCAGGTGGTGTCGTAGGAAGGTTCTGCTCATCAATGGGGCCAATAAAACACAAATTCCTTCCTAATTTTCCTTTCTTGAGCCTGCAGAATCACATACATGGGCAGGTACACCCCAACATCTCTTCTGCCAGTTACCTCTTGGCAGGGGTTGGTTTTGCCCCTTCCAGCCACTGTTCCTCCTCAGCAGAAGGCACAAAACCTTTGAGAATTAGTAGATGCTTGGCAAGGATGTCTGACCTGTGCTAAACTGCTTCCCAAATGGGAGAGCATTGCAGGGAGGGAAGTATTATTTGGGAGGCAAAGATAAAAAACCCTCTGCAAATTAGTGCTTGGAAGAGGCTAAAAAGAGAGATGTAAAATAAAACATCAAACAACATTTTTTAATGGCTTACAGGAAGAAGTTATCCTAAAAAGGCATCAGGAAAGAAATGCTAGAAAATCAGGCTGTGAAATTTTGTGTTTCCTGGCAAGTTCCTTTAAACTGCTCTATTTTTTTCCCTTATTTGTAAGCTAGAAGAGGGTTTAATCCCTTTTTATATTATTATGATGATGGTTTTGAAATGTCTTTAATTCTTTTTACTTGGAAATTCTTTTTCTTCAGAGCCTTTTGAATGCACGAATCGATTTCTGTTCCTTATTAATGAAACCATTCATCCACGAAAACATTGCAGGAGAGAGATCTCATTTACAGCCCTACCCTAGTGAAATCAGGTGAACAATCAGCTGGACCATCCAAAGGATTATTACCATTTCAACGTAAGCTATTTAAGAAAACATCTATGGGGAAATATCTGGAAATGTAATAACTTAATCCTAAATATTGTGAAAACAAAGCAAATAACTTGAGTGTATTGTAGAGTGAGAACGTGAGGGGAGACCCATGCTCACCAGGGAGGTTTCCTTTAGGAAGGCAGAAAGTTTCTGTTTTGCTGCAATCCAGCCCTGGAAAAACCCAAGCCTGGGCTGTGATGGCACCTGAGGTGCTGTTTTACTGGGGAAAAAAGCTTTTTTTGTAGGATCTTGCCACTGTAGTACTTGCAAATGCTGTGATTTAAGGGCAGAGGGATGGTCAGCGTGATGTTGAGGTCAGTAGTGTTTGCTCTGGTGGGTGCTGAGATTCTGGCTGAACAAAGGCTGACACATATAACTTCAGTGTCACATACCAAGGATGCTGCACCCCCCTCAAAGGCTGACACATATTCAGTGTCAAGATCTCACATTCCAAGGATGCTGCACCCCCCTCTTTGTTGATATGTTGCCTGATGTTTTAGAAGTGTGAACCTTCCTATCCCAGTTGTATTGTAAGTACATCAGCGATCATATAACTCCACTACCTGACCTAACATTCTGGTTATTAATAATAGTATTACTATTACCTGTAACCAGCTATTTGCATCCTCCTTTTATTAGCTCTGCCGAAAATGGCTCCTTTTTCTAGCTAATCTTGGAGAAGGGACGTAAAGCTGAACGCAAGAGAGAATTTTGGGGATTGAAGAGGAGATGGGCACAGCCTGGTCTACCCACACTTGATTTTTACCAGTCTGCAGGGGTGGGACCCAGATGCTGGGTAGCTGAAGGGGTTTTCAAGTCCCTTAGGCAGAACTTCACCCTGGATCATTGGAGGGATCCCTGCAGAACCTCTGGGTGCAGGATGGTGCGGTACCGCGCCCTGAATCTCTGCTCGTTTCACACTCACCCTTCCAAGCCCAGATTCCCCATGACGAGCTCACCCACCCAGAGGGAACTCAGCCAGCCAGGGGGAAGCCTGACTTTGTTGTAGAGATGTCAAGAAAACCTGCCCTGTGCCCATTGCCAGCCCTGAGCAGAGCAATTATTCATGCTGGAGACCCAATGCTAGGAGACATGGGCTCAGAGAAAGGGAATGTCTGGTGCTGGAAGGACGAGATCATTGTGCTGCAACTTGAATGAAAGGCATTTTTTTTTTTTTCATAACAAAGATAAGACAGGCCATGAAAGACACTTTTTTTTTTTTGCCACGAAGGAAGAAGGCGTTATCCTGATTAAATGATTTAGACAGACTTTATTTTCTAGGAAAGCCATGAGTCTCTTCATGGATCATTGTCCCCAGCCTGAGTTGCTCAGTGAGACCTTTCGTCTATGGAAAAGAGACCTGCATGGTGTGAACTGAGCCCGTGACCTTCCACCACTGTAAGTCAGGAGCCATAGAAATGTTTGTCAACTCTTTGCAAAGAAGCAGTTGTACTTGAGATGCTTTCCTAGGAAAAAAAAATCCACATTGTGGAGCTACAACGAGGCTAGATTTTAGAACAGATCTGCCAGGGTGCACAGGTTCCTTTTCCTTTGATATGAAATATGGAAGTCAGCTGGAGCACCTGAGCTTTTGGGATAATATGAGGAAAATATTCAATGCACTATTCTCATTTTTAATTCACATGAGGTGAGAGGTGAGCTCTGCATAGAAGTAGTTTTCTAGAAGCAACACAAATATACTTTTAATACTGGGAGAAAAATAGCATGAAAAATTCTCTCTCTGAGAACTTGGCTGGGTGGTCACCCATTTGGGGACTGATAAGCACCAGTCTGCAGAGAAAAATCCTCAGGGCCCAACTCATCTGAAACATGTGGCCACCAGCCCCAAAGACATTACCCCACTAATAGAGACAGGACCTTGGCTGATGGGCATTGTCACTTGGTCTTGCTCAGGTGAAACTCTGGGGTTAGTGCAGAACTAAGTGTTTCTTGGTTTACTTTTGATAACCTGTGGTCCTAGACTGGTGAAAACCCAGTGATGCTTTCTCTCCAGCAATGGTTACTCAAGATGGGAATTACCTTTTATTTTTTTGGCTTGTCTCCCCTTCCTTCCCCCAGTCCTGACATGTAGAGAACAAAATGGTGTTACCATAAATTGAACCATGGTTTGGTTTGTTTTTTTTTCCTTGATCACAACCTAATGCCAATCTTGGGGTTTCCACCCATTAATTTGTGGCTTATTGATAGAAAGGAAGGAGAGGTGGGCATTGCTTGGAGTTGTACTTGCCCTGGCACAGCACTCCAAGCCTGCTGCTGTCAGGCATACCAAGCAGGGCTGCTCGGGAGAGCTGTGCTCTGGGACTAGTTTGATTTGTATGCAAGGCTGCAGCCAGGGAAAGCATTGAACAGTTGCCCATGGGATGTCTGAGAAATGTCTTTTTAAGAAAAATCTGTATGAAAATGGAGGAAATGCTCTGCCTTAGAGAGGAGGCTTTTTTCTGTGTGAATGTGATTTCTTTAAAGATATTTTTCTTTCTTTTTTTCTTTTTTTTTTTTTTTCAGCAATGACTAAGCCTAGTTAGAAATTGCCTTGTTTGGGTTTGTAGGCAACAACATCATTTACTCGTGTAAACAATCCATAACGTTAATTCCTCCTAAATCATCACATCAATACTAGTATTTGCATTCTGTCATGCAAAGAAAATGGCAAAGCTTATCCAGAAATGAGCACATGTGATGGGACCATAGTGGTATCCAGAAAGTGCTCCGTGCACTGTTTTAATTTAAAGAGGGTGGTGAGTGCTGACAAAGGCTCCTCAAGACAATGTATTGATGTTTCTTAGACTAGAGCTGAAGACTTGAGTTTCCATTGGTGATTTTTCCAGGCTAAGTTTTCAGTGGTTATTGCAGAGATGTGAACGAAGGAGACTTTTCTGAGGAAATTCCCATCTCCATAGAGGATGAGAAACTTGATTTGTAATTTTAAAACACTGGGACATGCAGGGTTTGGAAAGAGTAGGTTGGTCTTGATCAGTGACTTTGGTGATAACTCCCCCAAAATTGGATCTAGGTCTAGAGAAGGGAGACAGCTCCAAAAGAGGAAATTTCTGTTTCTTTTACTGTTGTGTATCAACTGCTGATCAAATGCACCTCAAATGGAGAGATATATTATAAATGTTATTTATTAGAGCAATTTTAACACAGCGTTGCAGAAAGCAGATTTTAAAGCTCCAGAGGAATCCAAAATGAAAAGCTCAAGTCACTGCTGTGGAAAAAAGCCCCAGTTTATAGAAACCATCAGCACTGCTGCCAAAATCAACTCAACAGCTTCTGCTTTAAATGCGTTGAGTTTTGAGCAAGTTACCCAAGATATCACAGCCCCGTGGGAGAGGCTGCTGGGATTTGTTGTATATCCAGTGATTTTTAAAAAACCAGAGGGTTTAATGAAATGGAGAAAGGAGGTGGTGTTTTATACAAATTATTTTATACAGATGATTTCATAAAATGTGTTATGCAAAATGTATTCTGTCTTACATGGTGCAAACAGTTATTTATGATTCTTACTTTTCCTTTACATGTTTTGTAAATCATAAATTAGGGGTTTTTTTTCTGTCATTCCCTATTGTGTGGTTAGCTCTTCAGAGGAGTTGCTCTTGGCCATGGGAGGCAAATCACTGCCTGCATTTAAGGAATATGGTTCTTTCTTTGTGCTTTTATCTTCCATTACTTCTCCACCCAGGATTTCATCTTCTTGGCAAGGTTAATATATTTTTTTACATAGCTATTGGGGGGGAAGTGGATTTGAACTTGGCTCTTGGACTCAAAAGCCTTATGGTTGTTTTTTGTTGTTGTTATCTGTTGTTTTGTTTTGGGGTTTTTTTACTAGGTTTGCTTTGCAAACTTTCTCATCCTTCAGTCTGTTTAAGGAAACAGTAGCAAGGTCCTGATAGACTTACAGCCTCAGATGGAAGAAAACAAGTCAGATTTCTCCAGAAACTTTTTCCCATTTCCTTCTGTAAGTTAACAACATATCAGAAATCTTTTTTTGGCCAAGCAATAAACCTTGTGAGCAGGCTGAAAACAAGAGCAGAGTCATTGGCACGGCGCAACACGATCGTGTCAGTGAATTGGACAGCACTGCTTTTATGACACTGTACTTTGCTTTTTTGACTTTGTACTTCACTCTTCAGGCTTTTTAGAGATCTGCTCTAGCTGATCCCTAGACATCTTGGAAGTGCAAAAGGCCTTTAACACCCTTGTGAGCCACGGTTCAAGCTGGACCCCTCAAGCACTGTCTGAGCAAGGAGCCCAGAGCCAGCAGCTGCATCCTGCTGTGGGCAGGCACCTCGTCCAGCTTGAATGTATTTCAGGAGTAAATTGAAGCTAAACAGAGGAGGATGAGGATGACAAGGCAAGGGAAAAGAAGTTGTCTCTCAGCTTTATTGTGCTCAGCATTTTTGTCTGAGGGGGCTCCGAGTTTTGCAAGGCAAGCAGCACAGGGATGCAGGGAAAGAGGCAAGTTGCAAGTTATAAAATAATGGTGTTCTTTGCATTGCTAGATATTCTTATTTAAACAATACTTAGCTACCTAAGATATTAAAATTAATCACTGGAGTTTACATTAGATAGTTTTCATATTATTATTCCTCTTTTCTGGAGTTTGTTTTTCAAAGTCTGCATGAGGCTTTGAGGCTTCAAAGAGCTCATGGGAGCTAAAGGGTCTCCTTCCTCCAAAGCCTCACTTGCTGCTTTGGGTTCACCCTCTGTTCCCAAAGGGAAATGTTTGGGTGTCTCATGTTGGTGGACAGCTCCCTGTAAACGGTTTTGTGTTTGGCTGAGGAGATTCCTTCTTTGGAGCAGCTTTTTACTTCATTCCTTGGCTCTCGTTTATGAGGAACGCATAAAACCACTTTTCTGCACTTAAAGTCATTCTGGCAACGCTCTAAATTCTATGCTTAAGGATGCATTTAATTAAAGATTGACTATGGCATAAAGTGCAGGTTAATTAAATACCAATCAATTCCTGTATAAAAGACATATAAAGCCTCAGACAGCAAAATGAGTCTCTGGGAGGAGATACCCCTCTCACACGCTGTGCAGCTGAAGAATGACTTCCCACATGCTTCTCCCTGCTGTATTTGTCACTCAGAATGCTGAAGTACCTGCATAAAAATCTCTGTTTATGGAAACAAAGCCACGGCCTGACCTGTTCCTGCTGCTCAGGAGAGATTTCACAGGGGTTTTCTCCATTGATTTCACTTTGTTGCGGTGACGTTGGTGTAATTAGGTAAAGCTCTAACTGAGGAAAGAATAACTCTGAAGTTCTGTGGTTAATTTGTTTGATAAGATCCCTCATGGAGTCAGTGCTAGGAGAGGTGTGAAATGAAACCAGAATGTCCACAGTTAATAAAATGAGATGACTTGTCATGGGACAAGTTAAACTGTTGATGGTCTTATCCCAGGAGGGTGAAGCCTCAGTCAGTTTGGTGGTGATACAAAGGAGAAGTGGCTGACACAGCAGCAGGCTGTGCTGCCATCCAGTGAGACCTGGGCAGAGGGGAACCTCATGAAGTTAACAAGAGCCAGTTGCCTGGATATGATCCTGTGCAACCTACTTTACCAGCAGGTTGGGATGAGAGGATCTCCAGAGGTCCCTCCCACCCACTCCCATGCTGTCATTCTGTGATTCTTTCCTTTTCCTTTTCTTCTGTTTTAGCTTTTCAATTGTCTTCTCAACTTTTGCCTTTTCTCCCTCTTGTTTCATTTTGCTTTTACCCCCAACACCGAATTAGGAGGCGTTTGGGGTGAGCTGCTTCCTCCTACCCTGGGTGTGAGCCAGCAAAGCAGACAGAGGAGAAGTCCTCTGAGCCCAAGGACACCATGTGGCTGCTGGTTGAGTCGTCCCTGACACGTGTGTATAAGGTACTGGTGGCAAAAACGAAGCTGCAAGTTAATTGTTCCCGTCGCTGAGAGGCCTCAGTCGGTTGCTGTCGTTACACTAATTTTTTGTACTGTCTTAGTGACCTTCATATCATATTACCAATTTGCTATCATGTTAGCAAATTGCTCTGTGCGAGCTGCTAGTCTGATTGCATTCTGAAGGTCATTAATATGATAGGAAAATATTATTGTATTCTCTGCTTCCATATTTTATTAGTGATATGGAAAGCAATAAAGAGGCTGATTTTTGCTGGGAGGTTCCCCAGGGAAACATGCTCTACAGCACTGGTGTCCCACATTGGCTCCTAATCCAATCTCCACGGGAAGTTCAATTTCCTCATCATTAATTATTTAGCTGTATTTAACTGCTGTAAATTCTCAGATTAATTTTATTTTTTTTTTAACTGTTGAGTTTGATGACCTCTAAAGACATTGGCATTAACCAATGAAACACAGTTGCTTAATGCAAATAGGAGCTAACTCTTCCACGAGGATTTGTGTGAAGGCATAATAAAGGCAAATTTAATTTTTCCTCTGTAAGGGTGAGGGTTTATTGTATTACTGCCTTTGGTGCAACTCGGCGTTGAGAAATGAAGGAGGAAGGAAGGCACTTGTGGCTGGGAAGTTCCCTTTAGATAAGCCTGCCTTGGATGGTCCCTGGGGTAGAGGGTGCAGGTGGTGGTGGCACAGGGGGTGTCCCCAGCACACGTTCCCTTTACTGAACTGCCCAGTGCAGAGCATTGCCACCAGCACAGGGGAAACTGGCATAACCCCCACCTTGCCTTGGCTCCTGGGATTTTATTTCTCAAGGAGCATCAATCAGTAAAGTCCTACCACGTGTGAGCAATAGGTATGAAGGTGACAGGTCACCCCACAGAGCCCAGCATGAAGGCAATAAGCCCTGGGCAGCTTTTGTCTGTTACTGAAGTACAACAAAGCTTTCATCTCAAAGAAAGAAAGTTGGAAACAATAAGGGCTTGAAAAGAGAAGGTCATCACTTGCAAAGATAAATGATTTTGGGGTTTAACAAGGTGCTATGTTGGAGTGACTTCAGCTGAAAGGATGACTGGTGACAGCAGCCAGGTGCTTTCATGTTCTAACACCCCTGTGATCCCTTAACTTACCCACAAAATGAGCATATAACAGCAGTTTATCAAACCCTACCAACAACAATATTGAATTATAACACAGTAGGGCCCCAGTGTTGTGTTTTAACCTGATTGTGCCTATTAGTGTGTTTTAAAGTTTGTATTTATGCTCTTTCCCTGCCATGCAACGTGAGGCAAATTTGAGTTGATCACTTTCCAGGGGACACAGGGGACACGGAACACCTCAGATCCCCTCAAGAAGCTTCCAAACCTGACTGAGGACTGGCTCGTTTGGTGGCAAGGGCTGGCAGGGAAGTTAGGCTGGAGGTCTCCACAGCCTGGGGAAAATCCCAGCAGGTTTCAGTCAAACTTCCAAGGCTGCTGAAAGTTTTCTCTGAACAAGGAGTGAATTAGAAAACTCAAAACCCACCCAAAATAATGGTAGCTGAGGGTCCTGGCTTGGAGTTTGGGTGTGTTGGCCCCACACCTGCCCCGAACAGACGAATGGCTATGGTTATTTTTCTTTTTGCCGGTGGCCAGGACTGGAATAAAGGGAGGGAGCGTGGAGGGAGCTGGTCCTGCCTGCTGCTGTGCAGTGCTGCTTGTGGTGCTGTAGATGGCAATGCTCCATCAGTGCTGTGCTGGGCCACCCACCCCAGCACAGCCAGTACATCCCAGCACCACCAGTGCACCTCAGCACCGTGTGTCCCAGCACCTCCAGTGCACCCCAGGGCACCTGCAGGATCCCAGTGGCAGGAGGTGCCCCAGAGCCACTCAGTGCATCAGGGGGTGTAAGGTTCATTTCACACAGGATATGTCCATGGCATCATCCATGGCATTATCTGGCCTTAAATACAGGGCTGTAAAACTCAGTGAAAGCCTTGGATAAAACAGGCAAAGCCACCCTGAGCCCCAGTAGGAGTTTTATTGACAATAACAAAGTTTTCTTGTGTCTTACAGGAAAGAGGAACACGTCGAGTGTGGTTACTGGTTCACGTTGCCTGAGACAACAGTTTGAGAGCACTGAAGGTAAGATCCTGTGGACTGAGCTATATTTCATCACAAATGGAACCCTTTAACCAGCAAACTTGTTCTGGGAAGGTTTCCAATTCAGACAATCTCTTGTGTTGTGGGGTGGTGGGATCTCTCATGCTAGGAGCATCAAAGGAGTCTCCGGAGACGGTTTAAAAGAGGACAGGATCCTGGGAGGGAGACTTCAAAATCCTGGCAAATGTACAAATAAAATACACTTCGGTCTTAAATTAATGTAAAATATTAGGAAACAAGCCTCTTGGAGATTATTCCCAATGTGGAGTTAAAAACCAAACAAGCAAACAAAACAAAACAAAACCAACTCAGCTAGTGTCTGCAAAGAACAAGTGCTCTGGCTCCTAACCTCTGAAGGATGATATCCTCCAAAAATCACATCTTTGGGAAGGCTCCACCTCACCAGGCCTTATCTGCATCCTCTGGTTACAACAAGAACAGAGACATCCCAGGTCTCCCAAAAAATAGAGAACTTGTCTCTTTATACAAAATCCTCCCCTGGCAAAGCCCATGAGTGCCCCACAAGGCTGTCCCTTCCCTGCTCTCCAGACCTGTGCTGCTCCTTTGGCCACCACAGGGCTCTGCCAGAGCTGCTCCAGGCTCATCCCGAGCTGCCTCTCCCCCTCTGGGGCCTCCATATGGCTGGAGAGCAAAGTTGGGCTGCTTCTGTCTCGGGAAGCAAACA
>JAOEGS010017932.1:0-14841 GCA_025447755.1 Corythornis vintsioides | reverse complement strand
CTCTCATTTAAACCCATTCCCCCTCCTCCTTTCACTGCAGGCCCTTGGAAACAGCCCCTCTGCAGCCTTCCTGCAGCCCCTGCAAGCACTGGCAGGTGGCTATTTGTCTTTGTCTCTATAAGGCATATTGCCAACCATCAACTTTTCTTTGTTCAGCATGTTCTTGGACATTTAAATTCTGGCCACCAGAACCCCTCAGATCCAAAACTTCTGCCTGGAAATCCTATTTATTGAAGACATGGAAGGTGAAATCTTAGTGTCATTGAAAAGAACTGGATTTTTGCCTTGAATTAAATAGCTCCAAAGTATTACATGTAGGCTTTATTTATAGTGCTGGTGACTAAATGATAAATATATGGGTTTCAAACTTAATAAAGAAAATACTGAGAGACTAAATCTGTGAGGGGATGGAAGAAAATGAGATGGCTTAGGGAAAAGATCACCAATGTTGTCACAGATGGAGCTACTGAATTTTAATAGAGATGTATTGAAAAAATGCAGTCAAGAGTATTTTTTGTTTAAGACTTTAGCAGAAAAATTCACAGAGTTTATTGCAGACCCTGACAGGTAAAGTGTTCTGCAGGTAAGGAATGTGGAATAAAATACAGCTGAGTAGAGCTGTATCTCTGTAAAATGCAGAATAAGCCTTCCAGCCCAGCTCCTTCCAGCTGATGTCCCATGGACAATGCACAGGAGGTTCCTAGAAGCCTCTGGAGAGGCAGAAAGCCTCTGCTGCTGTTCTCCTGGAGACATGTGCAAAATCTTTATTCCTCCAGAGAGTTTTGGAATCAGGAGAGCAGCTGATCTCCATGGCTGGAGAAACAAATTGCTTTATTCCTCCTTGATGTTACCTCACCAGGAGCAATTCACAGCCCTTTTGTGCAAAGAAAGGAGAGTCCATTTGGCCACAGCTCACTTCTGCAGAAACAGAAGCTGAATGTAATGAATAACATCAATAATAATGTTTAGTTAAACAGTAACAAGCCAGGGTAAGGTGTTTAGAGAGAAGAAGGAAGCAAAGTTGTAGGCTATTCAGTATTTTTAAATGGTGTTACTTTTTCACTATAAATTTAGTGCCCTTTTCTTGTATGGAATTTTGTATTTCTTGTCTAGAATTCTTGTATGGAATTTTACAGAGTATTGCCTCTCTCTGTAAGCATTGCTCTACATTGTCAAGTAACATGGTCACACCTTATTTTGGGGCTGTTCTTGCCTTGTTAAGCAGCTATCAGGTTTTGAAGCTTTTCAGGTTTTCATTGCCTGCCCAGATGCCCTTAAATCCAGATCAATTCATTTCCTCATGACTCTCATTCCAGTGTTGGAATGTTCAGAAGTGTACCCTCATGCTGAGGCTGAGGAGATGGCACTTCTCAGTTTTCCACAACTAGAACACACAGAAGTGAAAATCAGAAATACTAATGCTGTGCTCACTTTGAGCTCCTTTGAGTGGGTTTTTTTCAGAGCACTTAGTAAAAAGTGTGCTCCTTTTGACTTTGCTTTCAGCTGTGAGTGATCCCTGTCTGACAAATTCAAATGCAAGCCTCATCTCTTGGAAAATGAGCTCCTGAGAGAAACAGAAATGTGTAGGCACCTGCCCATCACCTTGTCAGGCCTCCCTGTTAGAAGCAGGTTGCAGAAAGCTTCTTTTCTCATGTCATACTCTGATGTCTCACTGACAAGGGTTTTTTTTACCCCTTCAGCCTTTATTTACTGTGCTCCTTCACCTTCAACAAGATGAGTGGGAAGGGTTTCTCTAGCACTCTTTTTTTCTTTGTTTGCCAGGGCTACTAAATTGAGAAAGGTCCTGTTATTTCTTGAATAAAACATGCAGTTGTGTTTAAAACAAAATAGACTGCAGCTTGCTTGCAAGGGAAGACTGCAATAATAAGATGACTAGTTTCTGCCTGTTAAGTGCTCATTCTTTCAGTGTATTTTACTTTTATGCCCTATATTGATGCTTCTTTTTAAACTTGAATCTTGGGCTCCATTGCAGCTTTTAGAGAGGGCTGTTTTCTTGAGGGCCCTGCCCCCTTCTGTCCTGTCTTTTCTGTCCTGCTTCCCCTGGTGGATCCTGCCACTCTCTTCTGGTTGGCCAGTGTGGCAGTGCCCTGATGTCCCAGTCAGGCTTGCTGCTCCAGCAGCTCAAAATGCTCCTGATTTCAGTCCTTTCCAACTCACCATTAGATATCCTCTATTTTTCTCTTTGTCCCATGTCTGGTGTATTTTCCTCTTCCAGTTCTTAGAGCTTTTTGGCTCTAGTACTGATGATGTACTCATCATTCTTATTTTTACCACCAGATTCCAGTCCTTTTGGACAAGGAAACTGAGACCAGTCCTCTGCTGCTCTGTGATTTGTGCTGACTGCTTCCATCTTCCAAATCAATCTGCTTTCATTCCAACACAATTTAGGAGCTAGCAGGTGGCACAGCAAAACAAAGCAGCAGTCCTCCACCATCATATGTTAGGGTCCTCAGTGTCCCAAAAGCCTCTAAGGATTGAAGGGTTTAATTAGATTAAAGTTCTGCTTTCTTACCTGATTCATACTCAATGCAAATAGCACCTTGAACTTATTTTCTCAGCCACACTGTTCCAAGAGTATATCTTTAGTATGGAGATCTTGAAGTTTGACCTTTAGCATTTTCTGTCTGAATCTGTTCTTAGAAGCATGGACTTTTTCCTAATAACAGTGATTTGGCAGTTAAAGAATGCAAAATAATTGCACTTGGAATATGTGAGGGTATTTAGAAATCAAGGTGAGAAAGCCTGTTTATGTTGCTTTAAGTTCTCATAACATTCAGCAAATTAGTTTGATGTCTTTGATGTATTAAAACTGGATAAAGTGTCAAAGCAGAACTGCTTGGAGAAGATGAATAAGCTCAGAATACTAACTGTGTTCTGCATTTTGCTTGTGGTAGCAAAAACTCGTGCTGCTGACTTACTGGTGAATCCACTGGACCCAAGAAATGCAGAGAAAATTAGAGTTAAAATTGCTGACCTGGGCAATGCCTGCTGGGTGGTAAGTACAACTGCATCCCTTCAGCTCTTCAGCCACTGTTTAGAGCTTCTTGGTGTGAATTCCTTCCTTTCATGTGCTTCTTTCTGTTTTAGCATAAACACTTCACAGAAGACATCCAGACAAGACAATATAGATCCATAGAGGTTTTAATAGGAGCAGGTTACAGCACACCTGCTGATATCTGGAGTACAGCATGTATGGTAAGAACACTACCATGTGTATTTTACAAAGAGAAACCTCCTGAAAACAGTTGTTTCTTTGGTGAGGATGGGTCTGTGTTTGGCCACAGTGGTGGTGTGTTAGCTGCTGGTGATTTTTACTCTTTATTTCAATTTCTCAAGCAGTCCAAAAATGGAAGTATTTTGGAGAACATTTCTAATTTTCATTTGAGGCATTTTAAACTTGCAGTCAAAGCCATGCAAGTTTGGAGGGAAATACATAGATATTTTAAATTGTAAAGTCCAAATGGAATAATACAGCTGCTTTTTTCTTTCCCACCTTAGAAGCTGTGCAGTTGTTTGCTGTGTTTCCATTCCCTTTTCTTGTTTAAAGTAGCAAAATAGGGAAACACTTCAAGTGAGGTGAGAACATTCATCAGATGAGGGCTCTCAACTTTGAAGAGAAAGAATTAGGTTTATAAGTGAAATGTGGTAACATCCTGTAGAATTAGTTCTAACAGTAAAACTGAAATTATAGATCTGGAAAAAAATACAGAATATAAAAAGTTAAAACCCATTCAACTCTGAAACACTGTTTGTAGTATCTCTTTGAGGACAAACATTATTTTCTCATGAAAGATAGCTTTGGAAATCCATTTAGAAGTATCTTTGGCTATTTTAAAAGTGAAAACTTCCTCAGTTTTTCTATTTTACAAATCCAAGTCTAAGAGAGCCCTTGTGTGAGGAGGAGGAGAAGACTCAAACACTAGACACAGTTTGCAGGCGTGGGTGAGGAAAGAATTGCAGAGCTCAGAGGGAGAGGAGGAGGATTGAAAAGAACAGAAAATCCTCCAGACCCTAGAAGCTCAGCAAGCCATGTGTTTGGAAGTAACCAACCCCTAAGTGAAGCTGCAGCTCTCTTTTCCCTGCATTTTCATCCTGCCTCATGCTTTACTGTGCAGGAAGGAATATCCACTTCCAGATTTACTGGAAAAGTGCAAAATTTCTTCATTACACTGAAAACAAAGCACAGAAAATAGTTTTTGATCCTTAATTCTTTGAATGATTCTTCTCTTGACTAAGCACAGAATTGCCAGAGACTTTTCATACCTTTTACCTGGAAACCTCAGCTGAACTAGAGACCTTTCTATGGAATTAGATACCCCATATTTGGCTTCCTTTCAGGTTCTACCTCCCCCCTGCTTATTTTCTATACAGTCTTGTAGCTAAAGCCACTTTAAAAAGGCTGAAGTTTGTCTAGGATTGTGCTGAAATGAAATGGGGTTCTTAGCAGCAATATCACACCTAGGGAGTGTAGTATTTTTACAGTACTTAGGGTCATCCAGGCCTTTGCATTCTAATCCTTGTTCTATAAGCATCACCACTTTCCTCATGTGAGTCCTTTCTCAAACTCAAGATAAAAAAATGCCTTAAGCATCTCTGCCACTGGGGAGATCTTCATTCAGATTCACAATTATTTATGAAATGTCAGGGGTTTAATGAGAAAGTGACATTTCTGCTTTTTTTTCTATGGAAGCTTTTAAGATTTGAGGCAGAAACATTGGGATTAAGTCTTCTGCCACAGACTTTGGGTTTTTGTCCTTTAAAAATGCTGCAGAAGTGCTAAGAGTCTTAGAGCAGTGGCACACAGTTCTTGAATTTAGTTTTCATTGTTGTATAGTCATGTAAAAAACCAGAAATTAGTCTCATGCTCACCCCAAAAAATCAGTGTTTCAAAACCCCTCAGGATCTGCTTTCCTGGGTAGTTGAGAAATGTCAGAGCCCTGTCAGTGCTGATCCTGTATCAGATGGAAAACAGCCCTGAAAATAAGCCTTGAAAACCTTAATAGCTCTTTCTGTGGAGGACTTGTAACAGAGATTCACAGGCAGGGAAAAATTCCTAATGTGGCACTTCAAACAGCCAATTAATTTATTTACTCTGTCTTTGGGAATGAAGATGTGATTGTCTCCAAGCCCTGAAGCAGACAGGGACTGTGAAGTACCAGAGTGCTGCAGTGACACTGACTCCCACTTGCTTTCTGAAGTGGATTCCTTGGTGTGTCAGGATGTGGTTCAGAAGATGCCCTTCTAGGTTACTTCTCTTTCCTAGCTAATTAACTTGATTCCATCCTGCTTAATGTTACACGTGTTTTCAGCAGGGTCTGTGCTGGAGCAGGCACTGGAGGTGGTGTTTATTTTCAGCTCAAATGAAGCTCAGCTGCCCCATTATCTGTTGTCCAGGGCTCTCAAAGGAGAGCAGTGAGATTTCTGTCACCTTGCTTTGCTTGTACCAGAAGTGCAAAGTCGTTAAGGCCCCTTAGAAAGCAGCAGTGGGGGAAAGGAGTGATCCAGCAGTATTGCCATGACTTGGGAGCTTCCATCCTTCCAGCCTCTGCCCAGAGTGGCAGTCCCAAGCACACGTGGGGTGTTGGCTGCCAGCTGACTGCACTGATTGCATAAGGTATTGCTCAGCTCCTCCCTCTTTAAAACACAGTTCAGAACAGAACAGTCAATGGAGGGGAGCTGTGTGCTGTTAATGACCCAAGTGTGGCTGCTCTGGTCCTGCCCAGCTGCCAGGAGCACACTGGTGAGGGATGGGCAAGGGCTGGGTGGCTTTGCAGTGGGAGCCACCTCACATGTTCCCAGCCTGTCCTTCACCCTGCCAGGGAGTCTGGCTGTGGCTGAGCTCTCATTTCAGCTTCTCTACCAAATGGTGACACATGATGCTTTCAAACCCCTGGGTCACAACCAAATCACTGAGCTACTTCTCTGAGCCTGCACTGAAAGCAGGTTTGAAATGCTCCTGAGCTCCTGTGGCTGGAAGTGTGAGCAGGTGGATCTGTGTGTACCCATGATCTTCAACCTGAAGATTTCTGATGGGCTTCCTAAGAGACTGATCCAGGCTTTTCATCCCTCCATCTGTGCAGCTGACAGACCTGCTGCTGCAGAGCCATGGTCAGGTTCTCCATCCCAGTGGGTGTTTCACTCTCCTGAGAGGGCTGGCTCACAGGGAGCCCAGAACTCTGCTTGCTAGAGCACAGCACAGGACCCAGCTCAGCTTGAAAATGGGAAATAGTCCCTGTGTTCCCTCTGCACTGCTGTGTATCAGGATCAGGTCTTCATTCAGCAAAAGCAGGCCTTTCTTTGTTACCTTAGGGTCCATAAAACATCCCAGTCTTTCATGTCTCCTGGATTTTATGAAGAATGACTTGGAATGCTTGAGACCAAGGTTCAGCTGGGGTTTTAATGTGGTCTTGTGCTGAATGGATCTCTGTGGATCTAGCAGAAGAGGGAAAATGACTCTGCTCATAACCTTGCAGCTCTGCTTCTTTTGGTGAACAAGTAGCATTGTGACCCAGCAGCCTGTGAGCTCCATCTTCCAACTGTAGATGATTTGCCTTGGCCTGGTTCTTGTGGCCCAGACCCCTTTGGATCAGGTTTGCAGGGTGAGAGTTTCCCCAAGGCCAGTGCAGTCCTCTACTCAGGTGAGCTGAACCTCACAGCCCCTAAGAAACAAGAATCCCCTTCTGTTAGCAGTGTGGCCTGTTTAAGTGGGATACTCAGCTGCTCCAATGGAAAGCCAGACACTGGGAGTCTCTCTCCACATATATTAAATTCCAGAAAGTTCTGCTTTCTCTTGCTGTACTAAACACTATTTTAATGCTGCCAACAGGGAGGTGCAGCTCTCATTTTCACCAGAAAAAAAACCCCAAAAGAACAGCATTGGAGCCAGCAGTGCCTTTGACAGGGTTGAAACCACTCTTGATAATTTAATTTCATCAAGCTGCATTTCCACATTTGTGGTATTGAGAGGGCTGCTTTCTCTGGAGCAGCAACTGAAGGCACTGCATGATTTAGCATTTCCTAAATCTGAGAAACCATGGAACACAGCACTCTCCTGCTGCTGCCAAGAAATCCTGGCAAGACAAGGGAGCTGCTGCTGTCAGAGGGCATCTCTTTGTCTGGCTCCTGGAGGTGACTGCAAGTACCATGATCCCCACTGCTTCTCCTTGTTGGTGCTCTTTGGATTGGAGACAGGGAAAGCACCTGAACTGATGAGTCTCATCCTCTGGATTCTGCTGTTCACTGTGTGGAGTCTTGTTGGAGCTACAGGGAGGCAGTGACTGTGGCACAGGCTAGGACATCAACAGCACCATGTTTGTTACATTATCTGAGGTGGCTTTTGTGGTGACTTGATTCCTGAAATACCTGCTTTTTATAATAAGAACTGGCAAATGGATCATAGCTGTGGATCAGTCAGAGGAGGAGAAAAATGCACTTTGTGTTTTATCTACCTGAAGAGAATACAAATGATGAAAGAAAATACTCCCTGCTGGGGGGAGAGGGGGTAGGCAAATGGCTTTCAAAATGAAGGAGATGCTACTACAAGGCAAGGAGGATCACAGGGCTGAGCATTTCAAGGGAGAACTTGCAGGGATAAAATGATGACCAAGCAGGATACAGCAGCTTAGGATGTTAAAATGGAATCTACAGGTAAGTGCCTGTAGCTCAGCCAGCAGTTTGAGTGGTGCCCTCTGATGGGGGGTGAGGAGGTGACTGCCCTGAACTGCTCACATCCCCATGGGACCATGGGCCTCATCCTGCTGGTGTGTGAGTGGCACATACCTGTGGTGTGCTGACAGGCCCCAGGCTGCACAGAGGAGTATTCTGAGGAAAAATGGGCAAATTAAAAGTGTGGTTGAGAGGAGAACTGAAGGCACCAGGCACATATTTTTCAGTAGGCAGATGCAGTACAAAATGCTGTTATTAATCACTGTACACCCTTCTTGAAGGTGGTGGGTGGACAGCCTGAAACATTCAAAAGAAAATGATTTTCCAAAGAAATTGACTTTGCAAAGCAGGCACTGAGCATGTGTGAGATTCTGGGATGGGAGGACAGCAAATAATGGAACCTGTTTCCTTCTCAGGCTTCCCCTGCACCTCTGTGTCCTGTGCATCTGGCCTTTCTTACCAAGCACTACCATGGAAATGCCTTTCACATTCTCTCCATGGCCTGGCTCTTCACAGGAACAAGTCCCTGGGAGAAGAACCTGTCAGCTGGTGTCCTGAGCAGGAAAGCTGCTTGCTTTTCCCTCCATGCTCCTATGGAGCAGCATTCTTCAACTGAGCCTGGTGTGACAGCACTTTCAGTCTTGTTCACAGCTCCTCATTTCAGCTGGGGCAGAGCAGCTCTGGCCAAGAGCTGGGGCTTGTCTGTTAAATAATTCTGGTCTATAGCTCGTTGTCCTTTTTCCATCTGGGGCTAAATAGGAGGGATTCAGGGAGGCTGGTGCAGTCCAAGTGAATTGTTCTCCCAGACAGCTCTCCCTAGGCATGCATCCATTTTCAGTCAGCAGATTGAGCACACAGCTGTCACAGTGACAATGGAGCCATTGCCAACTGTGTGATTAGACAGGCCCCTATCCACAGCAGTGATGCCAGCAGTTCTGTGCCGTGGCAGGGGAGGAATCAGCCTCTCCAGAGCCTGAACAGCAGCACTGTGACCATGTCTGGGAAAGGGTCTCCATCTGCAGATGGAGAAGGGGTCTAGACTGTGTTTCTGCAGGAACCTCAGCAGAGTGATCTGTAGCAAGAACAGTCAGTGAGGATGGCTGATTGCTGGGCTGCTTTGCCATATGTTGAGTGTGCTGGAGCTCGTTTATCTCATGTCATCATGGAAATGCTGCTTTCTGGTGAGGTAAATGTCAACATAAAGTATGAAAGATCATGGTATTTCCACTCAGAGTTCCTGGCAAGAGACTAGTTCATAAAGGAGTCTTTTCAAAGGGGAAGGAAGCACTTACTGGTGAATCTGTAATTGTAGCACCACAGACATAATAGCCAAACTCAGGGTGCAGGCTCTCAGTAATCTGCCATGGTCCAGCCAGGGTTACTGTCAGGGTTAGATGAGTGCTCAGAGCCTCATCCAGCTGAGATGCCTGTCTGCTAGGATGGCTTTTCCACAGGCTTTCCAAGCAGCCTGTCCCAGTCCCAATCTCACTGATGGTTTTTTCTTTTCATCATATGTGGTTAGAATTCCCCATCTTGCTGCTTGGTGTCTGTTGTCACTTCCTAGAGAAGGGAGTATCTTGGTCATCTCTGTTACTGCCTTCCAGGGAATTAAATAGTGGGAATCAAATCCCCCTTCCCAACCTGCACCAGACTCTCCTCCTGCATTCTCTGCTCAGCTCCCTAACACCTTAGAGCTCCTCCCTCAGCTTTCTCCAGCTCACCAGGCTCTCTCTGTCACTGGTGACCCCAAACTGATCACAGGTCTGGCTGCAGATGGAGATGGGAGTGCTGAGGAGAGGGGAGGTCACTTCCCACCCGGTGGCAGGAGTGTTGGGAACAGCACAGTACATGCTTCTTAGCCTGTGGTACCCCCAGAGAGCACTGCTGCCCAGGGCTCAGCTTGCTCTTGTCAGGGTCTTCACAGTCTCAGCAACTTGAGAATTGAAGAGTGGGTGGAGGTAGGTGCCTGCAGTTGGGTGCACAGTGTCAGTAAGTGCTGAAGAGTGCTCAGGAAGGTGCAAAGCAGGAGTGTGTCACCAGAACATGTGGTTCTCTGTGCCAGCAGCAGAGAGCTCCTGGGTGCCACTGACTCAGGAACAGGACTGTGTGTGCAACACACCTTGGGTGTCAGCTTAAAGAGCAGGAGAGCTCCTGACACACACAGTCCAGAGGTGTCAGTGTCCCCCTTATGGCTATGGCAGTGCTGACTAATGCGTTTTCAACACTGATTTGTACTTTGTGGGACAAACCTAGGTCAAGGATTTGTTCTTTTTTTCATTCTTTTTTCACTGAAGCCAAATTAATTTCATTTATCTTGTGCTGTGTAGCCAGTCCATCCTACAGATAATTAGGAACCTATCACCAGGTGTCTATAGATGAAGGAGTGATCAGTGTCCTGCATGAATGCTAGTAAATGTTAGTACAGATATTTATCACAGCACCCAAAAGGCAGGGCTGTCTCTGGGCCCTCCCTGTGGGTGTTGGAAGTTTCTTCAGTCTCAGAACAGTCCTTTAAGGAGTCAGGGAATCACATGTCTGAGGTGCTGTGTCCCCAGCCCATGCTGGGCATGGACTCACATCTATTTTGAAAGGAAGCAGTGGCATCTTTGAAAAGCTGTAGTTTCTCTTCAGCAAAAGGATGTATAAATACCCAGAGCTGTGACAGCTTGCAGGGCTTACATACAAACTGATCTCATCCTCCCTGTATCACAGAGGTGTGCTTGCTTCCTGAGCTGCTCTGTTCTTACAGTTTCCCAATTCCATCCACCTAGTCCCACACAGACATAGCAAGCTGTTGTTGTCACTTTAGGGGACAGAAACTATTCTTTTGGAGTCTGCCTTTGTGGATAAATTCAACTGCAGCTCTGTTGTTCTCTAGGAATCTGTGTTAAATAGCAATGAGTTTGTTAATGGCTTCAGAAAAGAGCCCCATCAGCAAGTGTTCTCCTGGGAAAGCTGATCCAGCTCTCCCAGTGAGTATATTCCCATCACATACAGAGGGGACACTTGGGGCTTCTCAGTCTCCTCTCTAGAGAATAACAATATTCTCTGTTGTTGTGTTTGTAGAATCATTGTCAGGGTTGGAAGGGCCCTTAGAGCTGCTCCAGTCCCACCCCCTGCCAGTGCAGGGACACCTCCCACCAGAGCAGGTTGCTCAGAGCCCCATCCAGCCTGGCCTGAGAATCTGCCAAGGCTGGGGCTGCCCCCACCTCTCTGGGCACCCTGGGCCAGGCTCTCCCCACCCTCCTGGGCAAGAAGAAATTCTTCCTCATGTCTAATGTTTGTTCTTCTTCTTCTTATAATTCTTCCTCATGTCTACCAGTGGTTGGTTACTCTAAAAATGTCTTCAGTTTAAATAACTGGTAGTTTATTAAGTTCTTCAGATGTTTTTTTCAGCTGTAAAATGAAAACTCTCCATCTTGAGCTAAGAGTAGGATGAGAGGAAGGGCAAATGACTGTTTGTTAGTGATAGTGACTTCAGAAATGAAAGGCCCGTTCAGAGGATCAGCAGAAATGTCAGCAAAGGGCATTTTCTCTTTCTTGGCTGCTGAGTGTGATTGCAATGAATTATTTTGGCTGTAGCCCACTTGGATGACTCTGCAATTCACAGCTTGAGAAAGCCAAGTGCCTACAAATAGGCTAAATTTGCAGGTGCTTTAACAGCTCCAGATTATGAATTGGAACAGAAAAGTGTGTCTGTTCAGGAGACAAATATTTTGAGGTAAATGTCCTAACGGGGTGAAATCTCCTGCTAGGACTGTGCCAGGAAGTTCTGCCTGATTTTGGAATGATTTGCTGGATCGGATGTTTTCCCTGGTCTTGGAGATGGAAAACATTTTGGTGTTTAAAGCACCTGGACAGAATTAGATTCCCGTGGCTGCTTGGGTATGGTGCTCCAGAGAACAGTTCAGCAGGTTAGGCTAGATGAGGCTGCGTTTGGACACCAGTGTGGCCTCTCCTAGTTATTATCCCTGTGCTTTGCAGCTTTTACTGCACACTACGGCCATAAAGAGAAGCTGAGTTTTGCCCTGACATCAGGTGGGCACCCACGGAAGCCTCGTGGTGGGTTCAGTCCTCGTGGTGTCTGCTCTGGATCCCTCCTTCAGTCCCCTCAGTATTTCACCCCTAACTGCAGTTCACTTGGCTGGCTTTGCACTCAACTAAAATGCCATTTTAAAAGCTGTTCTGGATTTAGAGTCCTCGAGGAGCTTTACCCTGTTTGCTGATTTCAAGTGATTAATTAGCGTCATAATTGGATTTTATTTCTGATTCAGACTCTTCAGCCCCCATCCTGTAGTCTTGACAGGTAATCAGCCTTCAGATACAAGCCTAGCTCGTTATTTCATTTAGAAATGCCTCACTCGGCTCATTCACTGCCACGGATTTAAGGTGACCAAGGGACAGCACATTAGTACAGGCAGGTTTAAGGCCAGCACCGGTGCCTCACAGGCCGTGCAGCTGCTCCCCACAGAGCCGCGGCCTCTGCTTCCCACCATGGGGCCTGGCTCGAGGCCTGGCCACTTCCATGCGGGCCTGAGGAGCCCCTGGGCCCAGCTCGACCCTGCCCGGCCTGCAGAGCCCCAGGGACCAGCTCGACCCTGGCCGGCCTGCGGAGCCCCTGGGGCCCAGCTCAACCCTGGCCAGCCTGCGGAGCCCCGGGGCCCAGCTCGACCCTGGCCGGCCTGCAGAGCCCCGGGGCCCAGCTCGACCCTGGCCGGCCTGCGGAGCCCCGGGGCCCAGCTCGACCCTGGCCGGCCTGCAGACCCCTGGGGCCCAGCTGAACCCTGGCCAGCCTGCGGAGCCCCGGGGCCCAGCTTGACCCTGGCCGGCCTGTGGAGTCCCAGGGCCCAGCTTGACCCTGGCCAGCTTGCAGAGCCCCGGTGCCCAGCTCGACCCTACCCGGCCTGTGTAGCCCTGGGGGGGGACCGCAGGGCCGGGCTCCATGTCCAGCTCCTTCGGTCACCCGGCTGAGCAGAGCTGCAGGGATAATGGTCCCAGGTAAGTGGCCTCTCCACGGCCTCAGGGCCAGTTTCAGGCCTTGACTGTTAGTTCCTCTGTGGTTCCAGCCAGTTGTGATGGCTTTGCTGTCAGCGAAGATGACAACCATTCTTTTTGAGATACCCATCCATGTCTGTTGTGTTGTAGGCTTTTGAGCTAGCGACTGGAGATTACTTGTTTGAACCACACTCTGGTGAAGACTATTCCAGGGATGAAGGTATGGATCTTTCCAGATATTCTCTTGAGTTCCTCTAGTTTTTGACACTCCTTTTCTGAATTTCCAGTGAGCTTACAGTGGGGTTAAGTTTTGTGTTTGAGTGAATTGTCGGTACACGTTGTTTTCAGAACATAAATATGATTTTTTTCTTTTTAGTTTTAAGTTCCATCACTAGCAATGGGTGGGCAAAAACTCCCTTCTGCAGATACTCATCTACTTAACAACTGCCTGAAGGAATTAAACTGCCCTTCTTGTAAGATTGCATATGTGTGGAAACCTGATTGAGAATAACAACATTTTAGATTAGAAAAGAAACAACAAATTTGAACTTTCTAGTATTTTCCTGAGAGTGACACTGGAATAATGTTTACATTGTGTATTTTTATTTGAATTAGGCAATTACTAATGAAAGAAAAAAAAAAAAATCAGAATTAACTCCTGCTTCCATCTGTATACCTGTCCATTTCCATGCTTGTTTGCTTGTAAATGCTCTTTGCAGTGGTAATGTGGGCATCATTCCTTGTTCCTAAATGCTACTAATGATGCCAGAGCTCTGCTGACCTGGAAACCTCTGCATGGATTTGCTGCAAACATTGTTGATTTGAAACTATTTCTGATTTTTTACTAATTCCAGTTTCTTTCCTCTTCTTTTTTATCCCATCCTTTCCCTGCCCCTTCCACTCCCGTATCCTGTTTTTCTCTCCCTCATAGACCACATAGCACACATCATAGAGCTGCTAGGCAATATCCCAAGGCACTTTGCTCTATCTGGAAAGTATTCTCGGGAATTCTTCAATCGCAGAGGTAGTACCTCTTCCTTCCCAACGGCGCCGTGATGCAGACACAAGTGGCATTGCTGCTGCTGGCTGGAGCCTGGCCCCCAGGGGAGCCTCCCTGCAATCACACACCCAAAACGTGCAGAAATCCGACACCAAATTATCTCCTGTTCCATATTCATTAGCCAAACGGCCGCAAAACACCTATTGGCTCCTGTTCCCAGCCAGGCAGCACAAGCTGCTGGTCGCAGCCAGCGCTCCAGGGGTGCTGTGAGGAGGAGGTTTTGCCCAGAGCCCCTCCCCAGGCAGCCCCTGAGCAGTGCAGCTGCCCTCACCAGGCTCAATCCATTTCTGTCTGTGCCGGGCCAGCGTTGGTGTGTGCATGCAGTGTACTGATTAAACTGTTGTATGTTTCTGTTTTGCTGGCAATGTTCTCCAATGCAGACCACATAGCATTGATCATTGAACTGCTGGGGAAAATCCCTCGAAAATACGCTATGTTGGGGAAATATTCCAAGGAGTTTTTCACCAAAAAAGGTAACGGTATTTCTGCAACACCCCTTTACAGCCTAGTAGTGTCCAGAGGAGAGTGTGTTCACTGATGGCTCCTGGAGAAAGAGAGCCGAGTACGTGGACAGCTCTTAGGAAAGAAGAACAGTGCTGTGAACTTGGCTTTCTGAACAAACCACCATTGGCAGTGTCCGTGGCAGCATTCCACTGAAAATCCCTCTGGGGAGGCCCCCACAGTGTGGGGCTGGGAGAATCTGGTGTGCAGTGGTGTAAATGGCAGCAATCACGTGGAGCTTGTGAGAGAAAATCATCCCTTGGCTACTTGTAGTGATGGCAGCTGAGGAATGAGGGAGGGAATAGCTGGGCAGTAGGCACAGAGCTGCAGGAGGCAGTCCTCCCAGAGACAGGGCGTGCAGACATGGGGGAGAAAGCTGCTCCACTGCACTGTGTCCCCCTAGACACTCCCAGGTGCTGCTCCCAGACCCTTGGCTGTGCTTGGTGTCCTACAGAACTGCAGCCCCTTGAATTAAACCCTTCTCAAGTGCTACAGGAATGCCAGCAATGTCTGGGTGGGAATGGAGCTGCAGAGCTCCCCCAGCCCAAGCCCTGCTGAGAGCAGGGCCATCTCAGCTAGAGCAGGGTGCTCAGAGCCTC
>JAOEGS010017931.1:11654-21685 GCA_025447755.1 Corythornis vintsioides | reverse complement strand
GGATGATCTGCTCCATAACCTTCCCTGGCCCCCAGGGCAGACTGAGAGGCCTGGAGTTCCCCAGATCCTCCTCTGGCCCTTCTTGTAGATGGGACCTCCCCAGTTAGCCAGGGCTGCTGCTAAGTGCTGGGAAGTGGCTTGGTGAGCACCTCCAGCAGCTCCCCCAGTTCCCCTGGGGGGATCCCATCTGGCCCCATAGACCTGTGTGTGTCTCAGTGCTGTGGTTGGTCACTGACCATTTCCTCGTGGATGTTGGAGGCTTCATTCTGCTCCCTGTCCCTATCTTACATCTCCTGGGGCTGGGCACTCAGGGGGCACCTGGTCTTACTTCTAAAGATGGAGGGAAAGAAGGTGCCCAGTGCCTCAGCCTGTGCCTTACCACTGCTCACTGTTTTTCTCCACATCCCCTGGAGCATGGAGGTTCTCCTTGGTCCTCCCTTGGCTGTTAGTGTGTTTATAGAACATTGCTTGTCTGCTATTGCAGCAGCCAGATTCAATTCTAGTTGGGATTTGGTCCTTCTGATTTTGTCATGAAATCTTTGTAGCCTTCCTGAGTTTCTTGCCCCTTCTTCCCTAGGTGACACTTTCCTTCTCTCCCTGAGTTCCACACAAAGCTCTCTGCTCAGCCAGGCCTTTCCCCATGGGCTTGCCACACCAGGGTGACCTGCTCCAGCACCTCTGGATTTCCCTCTGGAGGGATGTCCAGCCTTCCTGGACCCCGTTGCCCTTCAGGGTGGGTCCCCAAGGGACTCTGCCAGCCAGTCTCCTCAACAGGGTGGAGTGTGCCCTCCAGAAGCCAGTGTGTCCAGTCTAAGAACCCCCCCTTCTTTCTTCCCCAAGACCTGAGAACACCATCCCATCATGACTGTGCCCACGACCTCCCAACTTCACATCACCCTCAAGTCCTTCTCTGTTTGAGCAGGTCTAGCAGGGAGCCCTCCCTAGTTGGCTGCCTCACCACCCTGCCAGGGAGTTCTCTTCACCCCCTGCAGGGACCCCTGGGCTCTTTCCTCTTGGCTCCGGGGTGCTTCCAGCAGACATAAGTTGAAGTACCCCACAGGAACAAGTGGTAGGGATTGTGAGACTTCTCTCAGCTGCTTCTAGAATATGATCTCTGCCTCTTGTTGCAGGCTGGGTGGTCTGTACCAGGCTCCCACCATAAGTAACTTGTTGGCCTTCCCCTGATTCTCACCCGTGGACACTCAGTCCAGTCATCACCATCATGAAGTTCAAGACAATTGAAGCATCCCCTACCATACAGGGCCACTCCACCACCTCTCCTTTCTGTGGCCTGGCCTGTGCCTCCTGAAGGGTTTAGAGCCATCCAAGGCAGCACTGCAGTTGTGCCAGCTGTCCCACCTTGTTTCCATGATGGCAGCTACACGGCAGCTTTCCTGCCAGACAGAGGCTTCCAGCTGCTCCCACCATTGCCCACGCTGCCTGCATCCCTGCAGGTGCACTTCACATGGGCTGCTGATCCCATCACCTGCTGGGGGAAGGAGCCCTAATTCCTACCTGACCATTCCCAGGCACCACTGTGATTTCTGGCCCATCAGAGTCCCCTTTGGCTTTGCTCACTGGGTGCTTACAGGGCCCAGCCATCTATCCTGTACCAGCCTTTTATCCTGTACCAGCCATCTATCCTGTACCAGCCTTTTATCCTGTACCAGCCATCTATCCTGTACCAGCCATCTATCCTGTACCAGCCATCTATCCTTTGTCAGCCACGTTTCCCAGCCCAGTTTCCTTAATTTCCATTTCACACTCAACATAAATGACACAACACTGAAATAGCACCTGCCTTCAAACGTGGCTCTCCTCCAGCTGCTCTCACCAGCAGAAGGGATTTCAGTGTTCAGAGCACCAGCTGCAATTGCCACAGGCCAGGAACAGCTCTGCACGTGAGCAGGGGATCCCTGGGGATCAGCACAGTGATGGCAGAGCCACCAGCAGCTCACTCTGCAGGAGGATTTCACACCATTTGGACTGCTGTGAGGAGGGCTGATTGGAGGGGAGTTTCACTGCAGGCTGCTCTTTGGAAGTAAACAAGTCACCTGAGTTGTGTAAATGCTGATGGTTTAGTGGAAATCCTGTTTCAAGTGGCAGTGAACTCCTCCAGTGTCAGATTTGCTGTTTCCTTCTCATCCAGTAGTGAGCAGCCTGCTGGGGGTGAGTGCTTGGGCAGGGGAGGGGGTGGAGAGCAGGAGCTGGAAGGATGGACAAAGTCTCTTCATGAGTAATCTCTTGAAAATCAGCCTTTCCCCTCCAGTCACAAGAGCAGTGATAGGCAGTTTATGGCACTGCTGTCCCAGCAGAGATGGCTTTCAGTGTCTGGAATGGTTTAGTCTGCAGCTGCTGGACCAAAGTAATGTGATGTTTGAACCTGGGAAATGGTCAGATGCACTTTGTGACTGAGAACTCAGCTTTCCACACTCACCTGAGCTCTGGCTGGGGGGTGTGCTGCAGAGCTGGAGTGTCAGAGGAGCTGCTTGTCTTGCTCCTCCCTTCCCTGGGAGAGCAAAGCAGCCAAGGCAGAGAGAAAATGGCAAGTTCCCTTCCCAGCACAGCAGGCAAGTTGAAACACTTTGAAGATGACTGAAGCAAAACTGGATAAGGCAGAGGGGGTAGGGGTGTAAGGCCAGAGGATGAGGTCTGAAAGTGGGAGAGAAAGGCAGGAGGAAAGTAAAAGAGTCCCAGCAGCTTCATGGCAATGCAGATTGTGTTTGCTGATCTTCTAAACCACAGGCCATCAAATGGTCCCATTTGGCTCCTCTGTGCCAAACACTTTGCACTGCTCAAAGGAGCTGACCCCAGTGCATGAAGAACTGGTTAATCTGTGTAGTGGGAGGTGTTTGTAGAGATCTGTTGTGTAACACTGTGCAGGTAAAGAGTCATTACAAAAGAAACCTTGGAAGATCAGAGTTGAGATAAACAATGGAGGCTTAACTTAGGAGGCTTCAGCAGAATCCAGTCACTGGGAATCTTTTTTCTTCCATTTCTTAACTTCAGTTTCCTCTCTGATGGGGAAGCCAACCTCAGAGCAGTGCAGGTGGAATTGCTTTGCTCTGCTTGGGAGGTGCTGGGTTCTGCCCAGCTCATCTCCTCCAGGTCTCTGGCAGGGTGGCTCTGCACTGGAGAGGGGCTTTTCTGCAGAGTTGCTCTTCTCAGTGCCCAAGGAAGTGACATTAAGATGGTACCAGCCTTGGTCATTGCCATGGCTTGGAAGAACTCCCCTCCTAGCTGGCAGCTGCTTGTGAGGAGCAGCTGTGAGGGGCACCTTGCACTGTCCTGCAGAGCTGCTCTTTGTCTGCATTCCCTGCTGCAGCTCCTGTCCCTTTTCTAGGTGCTCTGCCCCAAAATCTTCTCCCATCTGTTTCTGAACCTGTGAGGGGGCTCCTGGGGGCTGATTTCTTGCCTTGCTTCCAGCTTCCACAGGGATCCCACCCTTCCCATTTCTCCCCTTTTGTAACTACTGAGTATTTCTGCTCATCTTTGCAGATACTTCTTTTGGTTTGCAACTTCTTTGAGGTCTGTTTTGAATCCATTCTCCTTTCCAGGAGCTGTTTACCAGGTAGTGCCTGTGCTTGCCATGACACGAGAGTTCATGGTGGGCTCCCTTTCCCTGGGGTAGAAAGGCTGAAATCTTCAGGAGCTTGAGTCTTGAGGTGAATTCCACATGGCTGTTATTTGCAGAAAGTGAGGGGTGATCAAGGAGGTTATTCTGTGGATTTCTCCAAATCTAAGCATAAGATCAGCATCTAAAAGTGTTTTTTTGTTTTATTTGTGTGCAGAGAAAGAAGATTTCTCTAAAGAAAATATTTCTTCGTGGCACCCAAGTACCTCCTGATTTTGTTCATGCTGATTTCACTGTCTGTTTTCACTAATCCTTGGGGGTCCCCAAACCCCACACAGAGTCATTTTTACTGGAGTGGCCCCTGTGGCTGTAAAACTGCAAAATCTGCTACTGGCTGGTGTTCCCAGATAGTGCTCCAGCAGCCTCTCTGTTTTTTGGAGGGACTGACTGCAGTGACATGAAGGGTATTAAACCACTGACAGCTCTGTGTCTGTAATCATTTGTCCTGTAAGCTGTTGACAGATTGGTTTAGAAAGTCTCATCTCAGACAGTTGTCATCTCACAGGGGTGTGGGGAGGTCTGTTCACTCTCTCCAGTAGGAAGCACTCTTTTTATACTGTTAGTCCTAATTAGACCTAATTAGCCAAATGCAGAGACCTGTGTGTTGGAGCTGGTTGAAGCATGTTCCTATCCTGATTTATCCTGATTAATTGTCAACAGATACTAATGGCAAATAAGGATGTGATTGTTGTCTTATCAAAACTTTCAGTAAAGATGAGAAAACATGTTAATTGTGCACCAACTGCTTAGCAGGCATGGAGGGAAACAGTCTGAAACATGGCAAGTACTGGTTTTAAAGATACACTATTTCTCCTTCCCAGTAAACCCAGTTGAAATGGAGCTGTTTCTAAACACAGCCCAGCTCTTCCTTGGCTGGTAAAGCCCAGTGCTGCTGGAAGCACAAACACTTGTGTGCCAGCCTAGCAAGTACTTCTTTCACAACTGTTTTCACATGTCTTGTGCTTTTCTGGAAGCATTGAATGCAGTAATTCTTCATTTTACAGCATCAACTACCAATGCCAGCCCAGTCTCCACATCCTCAACTGTTATCAATATTTCCACATCAGCCGTAGCCAGCATCTCACAGGTAAAACTCCTTCCTTGGTACACTGATGTGCAGCCTCTCCTGCTCCTTTCTCCAGCGTGCTGCTCCAAACCAGCAGGAGGAGGGCAGATGTTTGCATCTCTTCAAATGGAGCACAGGGGCTTCTGGGGTTCTAGGGCTCAATATTTGATTAAAAGGTGGCAGAATTATTCCTACTGTCTCTGTGCCCATGATGCTTTTCCCTTTGGTCTTTGCAACAGACTCATTTCATCTGCTCAGAGCTGGTTCCTTGTCTGCAGACTGGGGGTGGCTCTTAACCAGGGTGCTGAGATCTCTGCCAGGGAGACAGTGAAGGAACAATAGAACTGTTTTGAGAACCAAACCTACAGGGAGGATCACAGGTGGATGTTTTTTTGACTGTCCTTGTTCTCCCTCAGCAAGAAAACAAAGATAGGATGTAAACAAACAAACCAAACGGCAAGCAGGAGGTGCATTCTGACAGTGCTGCAACAACACAAAGTCAAAAAGCCCTGCAGCTGGCCCAGAGCCCTGCCCCTGCTTGTGACCTGCCTTTGGATATAAACAGAACCCTTCAGTGTCGCAACTTGGCAGAAGAAGAATAAGAAGTTTGGCAAATGCAATGCATGCACCAAAGTGCCTGTGTGCTTCTGCTGTTGCTTTTGAAGGTTCTTTCGTTAGTATAAACTTGCTTGGATCTGTAAGGGGGAAAGAGAGCTTTTTTTTCAGTAGTGCAGACCAAGGCACCTGGCTCACAAGCCCAGGTTGCTCTTTGAGGGGATCACAGAGAGTGTGATGGCCCATTTGGAGGGGCTGTGCTGATTTTATCACCAGTAGCAGCAATTCACATCCTCAGGCACAGCTTCAGGTGCCCAGGGATCTGCTGAATGGGCAAATAGGCTTTGCAGCAGGATGCCTTTCATCAGACACAGAGTAAGTGCTTGCTGAGGTCAGGGCATGAGTGAAGGCAGCTGTGGGGGCTGAGATCACACCCTCAGCCAGGACAGGAGTGAAGGCAGCTGTGGGGGCTGAGATCACACCCTCAGCCAGGACAGGAGTGAAGGCAGCTCTGGGGGCTGAGATCACACCCTCAGTTGCTGTCACTACATCTAGTAAGAGAGTAAACTCAGGACAAACCCCCAGAGCACAGAGGGGCTCCTGCCTTGGCACCTACTCACCTCTGCCTTGGCACCTACTCACCTCTGCCTTGGCACCTACTCACCTCTGCCTTGGGGGCCCACTCACCCCTGCCTTGGCACCCACTTACTGCCCTGTCCCTGTCAGATCAGCCCCAATGGATTGGTTTTGAGGAAAGGGGGGGCAGAGGAGTGCCCTGGGGTTTGCACCCCCCTGTCTGCAGGGCCTGCCCGTGCAGGGGCCACTGGGCAGTGGGTAATGGGGCTGGTCCAGAAGAGCCTAAAATGTGACTGTGCTCCTGCTGGGATTGCTTCCCACGGGTGCAGAGCCCTCTTCTGTGGGCTGTTTCGTGGAAGAAGTGTCCTCTCCCAACTAACCCTTTCCTCTGGCAGGAGTACCCCACCTACACCATCCTGGGGCAGAGCCAGTACCAGGCGTGTTACCCGGGCCCTGGCTTCGGGGTGGTGCCAGCGGCCGGCAGCGCGGAGGGGCCGGCGCTCAGCCCCTGCCCGCCCCCGCGGGCCCTGCACAGGCACTCTGGTAAGGCTGGGGGGACCTGGGAGGCAGGGAGGGGGCAGGGGGAGGTTTGCAGCAGCTTTTCATGCTGGCCTGGGTGGGCTGTGGGCAGCCTGGTCTGGCTGGTGCCAGCCACACGTGGGTATTGGAAGCCTCCCGTGGCCAGGATTCGGGAAGCACCTGCCACGTGCTCTGGGGGGACAGGAGTTCCAGGGGTGACTTGAATTGCCACCAGCAGGGACCAGTGACTGCAGGTGTTGACTGGGTGTTGACCAGGGCTGCAGGCAGCTGGGGGTAGCCAGTCTCTGGTCCTGTCACCTGTCCCCTCTCCCCAGCCAGTATTCAGATGATGTGACAGCCCTGCCATCACTGCAGGTCCCAATGTCCTCTGGGACTGCTCTTGATTTTTCAAGAGCTGTAGTTTGGTCATCCCCTCTCCATGAGCTGGTCCCTGAGGTGAGCAGGGTTCCTCCTTCTGGCCTTTCTCCTGCTTCATCATGGAAACTGGTCTGGAAACAGCAGCTGCTGTGCTGTGCTCTGCACCTGAGCAGGTCTGCACCTGCACAGCAGTCACTCACCTGGCACTTCTCCGGGGGAGAAGATTTTAGCTACTGAGAGAAGAGCTGTAGAAAGTGGATTGAAAAGGTTTAACTGAGCATTCCACAGCAGACCCATACCTGGCTAACCTTGTCCATGTGCCAACTCCAGTGGTGTTCACCAGAATCTCCTGCCCAGAAGTACACTTCTCTAACCTTACAAAAGAGCAGAAGCTTAGTGCTCCTTCCAGGGTCTCACACTAGGACTGGTGAGATTCTCCCTGTGTTGCTGAGCAGCTTTAAATTGAAATCTGCTGCCTGTTGCAGGTTGGTAGGTTGGAAAATCCCAAAGATTCTGTTCATTTTTGTGTGCCCCGGGTTTTGCCAGAATGGGGTTAACCTCTCCCAGCAGCTGTGCTGGTGTGTTCTGCATCCACAGCAGTGTCTGGCTGCTGCTGAGTGAGGTGTGTGCAGTGCCAGGGCTTTGTCTCCTCCACATGGCACCTGGGAAGCAGGCTGGGGATGGAGGAGAGCCTGGCAGGTGACAGAGCTGGGACAGCTGAGCTGAGCAGGCTGAAGGGGTTTCCCATAATATCATGTTCAGCAGTAGCAACTGGAGTAGGGGAAGAAGGGCTGGAGTTGGGGTTTAGCTTCCAAGGTGCCACTTGCTTGGAGGTCAGCTGGGCATCTGCCTGCTGGTGGGAGGAGGTGAGGGATTTGCCTTTGCAGCTCTTGGCCTTCTCCCTCTTCCCCAGGCCCACGGGCAGTTCACGAGCTCTGCCAAGTCCCCAGGCTCATTCCCTGCCTGGAAGCAGGGATGGGGCTGCCAGAGAGCAGAGCATTTGAATGGATAGTGCCCAGGCTCATTCCCTGCCTGGAAGCAGGGATGGGGCTGCCAGAGAGCAGAGCTGTCTCTGGCAATGGATAGTCCTGAACTCAGGGACGTTCCAGACATCCCTCAACTTTATTTTCTGGGATGCTACAGACAAACAGAGGGTGAGACATCTACAGATGGTGACAAGCACTGCACTGGGGTGTAAATCCAGAACCCTGGTGCTTCAAGCACTTCCCCAAGGAAGCAGTTGCCCTCTAGTTGGGTGAGCAGCAGCAGATTTGCCCATGGGAATTGTTCTTACTTATTCCAAAAACCTCAAGGAATTAACCTGTTATTTCAAGGCATTGGCCCTGACATTAATGTTTTCAGTGCCATTTTCTTAGCTCAGGAATTCTCCAAATTCACCATTTTCATAGGAATTGCAGTGTATCCTCAAGACCCAGGCTGAATTCATGCTCTTACACATGTCCTGTGCCCTCTGCCATCCCTCTAGAGTTCTGCTGCTATTATTGAGCTGAATTAGTTAGACAGGTGTCTGGGATATTCACTCTTCTGCCTGAGCTGTTAATAAAGGGTTCAGAGAGTGTCTCCCATCATGGTCATAATATTCTGCTCATCAAAGCATTTTAGGTGGAGGGGTTATTTATTTATTTTTTATGATGGTACTTTGCTCTTTCCCTGGGGTAGGTGTTCTTACCAGTAGTAGAATGGGCTCCATAACACATCCCTGCCAGTCCTGGCTGTGGCACTTGGCCATCCTGTGTCTCCAGGGCTGAGATCATCCCTGTTGTTGTTTACTAATGCTTGGCTAGGTCAGTGGAGCTGCAGTGTGAGTGTGTCTGTGCCAAGGTTTAGGGTCAGGGCTGTCCACTAGACCTGTAACAGACACTCTCTGCTAACCCCCTTCCCTCCCCAGAGGGGAAGAGAATTAGGGAGAGAAACTTAGTGATGAGAGCTAAAGCAGCTTTAATGAAAATAATAATCAAATACATCCAAATAGATACAAACCCAATAGCACACACAGCCCATGGCAGTCAGACAGTGGTGTGTGAAATCACACTGGTGCTGTGGGGCAGGCACTGAGAGAGTCCCAGACTGGGCCCTGCAGCAGATGGAGCTGGATTCTGGCACTGGGTTCAGGGCACAGGGATCAGGATCAGAGGCAGAAGAGATGGAGCCCCAACATGGGCTGTGGAAGGCTTGACCCCTGTGACCCCTCAGCTGTACACTGGGTGGAATCCCTTGCTGGCCAGTGCAGGGTCTCCTGGCCTGGTCTGAGCTGCTGCTGCTGCATCACTAAAGCAAGGTAGCATCTCAGCTTTTGCAAAGGAGCTTGCTGGCCAAAAGCTGCAAGCTTTGTATTTGTTCTGAGACACGAGGAGATGAGAGCTGTGTGATTTCTTTCTTCTAGGAGATGCATCCACAAGTCCTTCATTACCAAGAGCAACAGCAAGTAAAGAGTTAGATGAGCAAGCAAGAAAAAACATCCCTGGGAAGAACAGGGGGAAGAGGAAAGCAGATACCTCTTCCTCCCAGGATAGTGAGCTGGAGGTAAGTACTAAGCTTGTTTTCTAGAGGTAGCATTGCAGAGTAGCATGGTGGTAAAAGTTCTCTCTTTTGTCCTGTCTCCATGAAAATGGAAGGAGATTAGAGACTCATAGAATAGTTTGGGTTGGGAGGGACCTTTAAAGCTCATCTGGTCCAACCCCCCTGCAGGGAGCAGGGCCATCTGCACCCAGAGCAGGGTGCTCAGAGCCCCCCAGCCTCCCCTGGGATGGTGCTAGGGATGGGGCAGCCACCACCTCTCTGGGCAGCCTGAGCCAGGCTCTGCCACCCTCAGTATCAAACATTTCTTCTTTCTCTCCAGTCTAAATCTCCCTCTTAGTTTAAAACCATCACCCCTTGTCCTGTCCCAACAGACCTTACTAGAAAGTCTCTTCTTATCTTTCTTAAAGTCCCCTTTAAGTACTAAAGTTATTCAAGTATTAAAAGGTTGCAGTAAGGTCTCCCTGGAGCCTTCTCCAAGCTGAATAACCCCAACTCTCTCAGCATTTCCTCAGAGGAGAGGTGCTCCAGCCCTCTGATCATTTCCATGTGTTTCCTGTACTCAGAGAGAATTTGGAAAACCCCATGACCATGTTATTTGAGAGCTGGCCTGAGTGAGTTACTCAGTAGTCCTTGACAGGCATCACTGAAATACTCCTTGGGTTCCTAGTGGCATCACTAGTGTGATAGAAGTGTGGGCAGCAGGGCAAGGGAGGTTCTCCTCCCCCTCTACTCTGCACTGGTGAGACCCCACCTCGAGTACTG
>JAOEGS010017925.1:2814-35895 GCA_025447755.1 Corythornis vintsioides | reverse complement strand
TATAGATATAGATGATATAGATATAGATATAGACGAGAACACTCACCCTGTCTTCTAGCTAGCTGAGTCCTTCCTGAGTTTATTAATGGAGAAAAAGGTTAAGTTTCCTCTAGATTTTTAAGGGTGTTTTGTTTAGGTTTTTTAGGTTTGGTTGTTTTTTTTTTTTTTCTTCTAACAAATATCCTAGAAAGAAAGGCTAGGGGAGTGTTTCAGGAAAAGCAGTGTTTGCCGAGAGGTTTGGTTACATGTAAGCACCCTTTCCATTTCCTAAGACATAGAAGGAACTGGTATGTAAAGGTCAGAAGTTGTGGGTGTAGTTCACATCAACATGACACGACATATGTTGTGTTATAAACAGAGCAGAAGATTTTTCTCTTGTTAGAGATCCAGAAATGTAATAACTTCTTATTCTGCAACTTGGTAAACCTGAAGAGTGTGTTTGAATTTAGATAAGAAAGCTCAGTCTGAAACATTACAGTTACTTATTGTGGGTTAAATAAAACAGAATCTGGTCTTTTTGTCTACTGATTATCTTAATTGCATTGTCATTGTCAAGTTTTTCACAATACCATTGCTACCTTCATGGCTGTTTAATACAATATAGCAGACTCTGTGTTAATAAATAGAACATTTCCTGCAAGTGGAGATGCTGAAAAAAATTAACTCTCTTTTCTTCTGCTTTTTTTCAGCGGAACCCCTGCCTTTAATGGACTTGTGCCGAAGATCAATTCGTTTTGCTCTGGGCAGAGACCGCATGCACAACATAGAAATTCTACCTTTGCCTCTGTCTCTGAAAAATTATTTACAGTACCAGTAAGACATCTAGAACCCTCTGGCCTCACACTGGACTACATCAATGCAAATGGCAGAAAATTGTTTACAGCAAAATAAAAAACTTCACCATGGACACTTGTTATTTAATTTTTAATTATTTTTTTTTTCTGAACCAGTGAAAACAGATCATTGTGGGGGACTAGTAAAGAATGTGAAAACATTGATTTGATTGAGATTTGTGTAGTTTCTGTTGCCTGATGTGTTTACAGTCCTAAAGGCCATTATTCTCATCTTTCATATACTGGTTTCTCTTTGTTTCCTCTGGTACATGCTAATAGAAAATCTGACCTGCAAGATCCACTGTCATGGAGGACAGAGCATTTTTCAATAATGTGATTTTTTTTTTAAATTATTATTTTATCACTTTCATTCTCCTACACCTCATTCCAATAGGTAAAAAAAACAACCAACTAACCAAAAAAACTAGCAAAGGAAAAATCTTGACAGTAACATTTCACAAATATTTAAACCTTGCCTTTGGTATCCATAGTTGTCAAGAGCTTTCATTGTTCAGCACTCAACATTATCAAGCTTATAATGTCTAAAAGTACCAATATGTAAAAAAAACCCAGATTATTGGCTAGAAGAAGAGTATGCGATTTAAAAAAACATACTTTGGCGGCAGGGGAAAAATGGTGTCAGAAAGGTCAGTTTTTGGACCTGGTAACAGTAAGATGCAGTACATTGTTTTCAAGACCAAATCTAGTCCCACCAAAGTTCTGCAGTTTATAACAAAGTGTTCACTATCCCAAGAATTTTGGATATTTGTATTTTAGAAAGCTTGTCACTTTTTTATTTGAACAAATTTATAGTTTTTATGTGGTATGAACTCTTAAGTACTTGGTTCTCTTTTTAATGTATGTGTGGTTATAATGTTTATTTATCTGTTTAGATTCTGTGGAGTTCTCATTTAACTTGTTTCTCAACTTGGGGTGACTGATTTTGTTTTTTCCCTAACTCCACCTGAAGTGTATTAATTTTTCATGCTCATCCCATTTTTTGAGATGCTGCTTTCTATTTGCATTTCTTACATGTTTCAAGCTATCTGCTTGATCAGTTATCTAGTTTTTAAACTGGAAGTTGTTGATATGGCAGGATGTCAAATGTTTAGACTGAGCTGCCTTCAGCATATTTTAATGTGAATTTACTGATGAATGAGGAAAAAATTTCTAATAAAGTCTACTGTCCAAAATAGAAGTCATGTCACCCTTGATGAAGTGTTAAATAACATAGCACTGCATTCAGAGTTGAAGTTCAGTTTCTCCTGCAAATGTTCCCCTTCAGCATTTCTTTTGAATTGCTGCTGTGGGTTCATGTGTGAGAGACATCACACACAATGTCATGTTCTGTGATGCCACCAAGGTTATTAAGGGAGTGGAGCATCTCCCTTATGAGGAGAGGCTGAGAGAGCTGGAACTTTTTAGCCTGGAGGAGACTGAGGGGGGACCTCATCAATGTCTATGTTAAGGGTGAGTGTAGCGAGGATGGAGCCAGACTCTTCTCAATGTCATCCAATGACAGGACAAGAGACAATGGGTGTAAGTTGAAGCAAAAGAGGTTTAGGGTAAACACACGTAAAAACTTTTTGACAGTGAGGGTGACAGAGCTCTGGAAGAGGCTGCCCAGGGAGGTTGTGGAGTCTCCATCTCTGGAGGCACTTAAGACCCGCCTGGATGCATTTCTGGGTGACTTGGTCTAGGTGATCCTGCCCTAGCAGGAGGGTTTTCTAGGTCACTTACAACCCCTAACATTCTATGCTTCTCTTCTTGTTCATTCACTTGACTCACACTGTGACAGCTTTTTAATGTGACAGTAAAGTGGGAACTGATATTATGAGATAAATTAATGGTAACCTCTATGTGCTAATTATCCTTATTATTTTACATTTGGATTGGAATTTCAGTTGGTGCCCCTGCTACTAGTCTGACACAGTTAGTGCTGTGAAGGGTTTTTTTCTTCCTCAGATTGGGCCAAAGGAAATTTATAGAAATGTCTGCATTCTCATCTGGTGGTAAAGCAATCTGTAGAGAAATTTTGAAGTCTTATTTTAGACTTCACATGTAGTCTTTCTGGTGTTCAAGATTTATTTCAACAGGTTGACTCAGAGCCTACCTCAGTAGGAACTTTGCACGTTTCTCAGTGGTCACTTGAAGCTGGGAAAACCTATTACAAAAGCAGATACATAGGAATCACTTGAATGTTTCTGAGAATTCTAAAAGAGCAGCAAGCCAGAAACTCTCTGAAGTTTCCTTCTCCATTGCAGTTGGTATTGTTAAACTATAACCATATGTTCTCACAGCAGTCAGCAGCAGTGGGTGCACAGCAAGCACCTTGTACCGGATCCAGCACCACTCGCTCAGGTACGGTTCCCACTTACATCAGTGGGAGCTCTGCCTGAGTCCGCACTTCTGCTCATGGTTCCGATGTAGAGGTCTCCAAACATTTCCAATATATGGTATCAAACAATACTTTATTAATTTGTAAGCAATGTCAAGCAGATGGTTTCTGCAGCAGTTTTTCTAATTTGGCAAAAGATGCTGGCAAGTGTAGTTAGGTGACTGTTATGAGAAAGTTTAATGAAAAAATGCTTCTAGTGGAGACTGAGAGTGATACTCAAAGGAGAAGCTAGTCTTTTTTTGGCTCCTTGGTGATGATTTTCAAAATCATTTTAGTTTATAAATCTTTACAATTTCGCAGTGGTTTTATTCTGTATACTTAAAGGAATATAGGGTCTTTATCCATTCCTGTTTATCACACAAAAATGTCTGGTGATCATGAAGTGGAAATCCTTTGCTTGATTCAAAATGACACCAAAAAAAAAACAAAACACCTTCCTCCTTGTATTTTCTGTAGACATAAAGCCATGAAAAATACACAACACACATCAACCTGAGTGCCCTCTTCACCCTTCTTATTCTTTCAGAGAAGAACAGAGTGTCTTCTGTAGGCAGTGTCTTGAAATAAAAATGTTTTGAAGCATTTGCTTCAAACCAGAATAGTCTGCCTAAGGTATGCTGGAACAAATTTGAATCTAAAATAACCCTGATCATACTTACACTGCCACAAGCTGTTTAGTGCTGATGTTTAAAGTTCAAGCAAGACTACATATAGTTCAAAAACCACTGAGGGACTCTGGGCTCTGAAGTCCCATGAAGCAGGAGCAAATTCCACATATTGTCCTGTCAGAAGTTAGTGATTCAACTTCTAGGCAAAGAGCACAGCTTCTCTGTCATCATTGCTATGCCTGTGATAACATATGGGGGTACCCAAACTAACTTAAATACTGGCCAAGTAGAAGCCCAGTAACTGGCAGAACACAACTCAGCACAGGGTAGTTGCCCAAGCCAAGCAGCAGGGAGACAGCAGTCTTGGCATATTTAAAGCAATTCATGAATAACTGAGTTTAAAAAGGGTCTGCATTTCAATTTGGAAGCGTCTTTGAAAATCCTAATTAAAATAGGCATCAGTATCAGGCGCTTCTCATTTTGTTTGTGTAACTGTGAAAATCAAGTTTGGTAGACCCTCTTATCTCCAGATGATAGTAGATGTGTAGAGGTCAAGTTTTTAGTAATATTTAACATATTGGGGTGTGCTAACAGGTGAGAGAGCTGTGTTCTTGGATTTTAATGTATTTTTTTTTTCTTTTGGAAGCTACAGTACAACAGGCAGGTGTCTTTAGACTTCTAAGGAAATGATCTGTTATTTCTGACAGCCCTCATGTACAACAAACTCTGCTGGCAGTTTCAAAAACCAGTTATAAGCCATCATTACAAAGGCACTTAGCTGAAGTTAGCATCTGTTCAGTGGTGCCAGAATCTGTTTCCTCCATATTTCTTTATTTTTTAAAAGGAAAAACATAATCATTTTTTATCTCTCTGGTATTTGGGACTCAGACTGGGTTTCCCAAGCTAAGTTTCCTGAAAATACAATTTCATATAAAACATTTCATATTTCCAGTGGCGGTGTGTGCTATGCCATGTCTGAAGGAAAGTGTTTCTTTTTGTTTCTTTTTATTTTTCTACCTTGTAATTTTGTTCCTTTCCTCACCATCTACGCTGGGGAGAGCATCATTACTCTTGAACTTAAATGATCAAGAAAGAGCCTCCTTAAAAGCGAGTTGAGACATGTCACATTAAGTTGTTTTCTGTTGAACTGACCTCCTTTGGTTTTAACTTAATAACTGTCCTGTTATTATGTCCAGTGCTCCCAAATGGCCTTATTCTGTTCATACACAGAATACCCAAGAGACCATGGATCCTTTGCAGCTAACAGGACTTTAATCTTGTGCATCTTATTTGACTGTTAGATGCAGCTTCTCTTAGCTCGTCTCCTGGGACCTCACTCTGGCAAAACCACTGTGGGTGCTTTTACCTTCAGTGAGCTTAGCTTCGTTCATCTTCTCAGAAGTTTTGGCAGTATTTCAAGTAAGACTTCGTTTTAGATCAAAGATTTTTGAGCTGTCATAAGGGCATTGCGGAATATTGGAATAAATTGAATGTTAATAGTATAGCTGCTTATTGTTGAGGTTTAATTAACCACACTAGTTTCTCTCACATCTTTAACTCTTCCGCTAAGGAATGTTAAACATAACTTTATATCAGTGACCACTCTGGCATAAAAAAATAAAACTGTAGTTGTAATTCTGGCATAAAAATTAAATAAATAAAGCTGTAGTTGTAACTCAGAAACTTTCTCCTCTCTGAGATCCATGACCTTCAGCTTCCTGCTCAGTCAGAGCTGGCAAATAGAGATCTGGAGATTGGTTTCTTGCACAACATCCCCCACAGAAATGGGAAAAGGCGTTTTCAGTTGTCAAATAACAGGTGATAAATGGACAGCAGTGAAAGAAAGCTCTCCTAGGATTTTGTGTCTTCTGCACTGAAAGCTAAAAGGAGTGATTGTTTCTTCAGAAATTTTATCTCTCCAGAAAGATCTCCCAAACATATGATCTTGTAAATGTGCATCTCGTTGAATATAAGGAGATGCTACTAACATTTTGAAATAATAGCCCTTTGGGTCAGGGAACTTCTTGGAAAAAGGAAGGACACATTAGGTCATGCCTTCTTTCTCCTTCTTTTTATTTCTTTGATAATTAAGGCTTTAAAGATTTCTTTGCTTTCTGGTTTTAGACTTTACTTTTAGAAATATAAAGATACTTTTTTTTTTTTTTTCTCCTGTTATGAGATTAATTACTGAAGATATATGGTTCTGTGGTCTTGCTATAATTAAGGAATCTGGCAGTACAAGTGAACGTCACTTTTATAAGACCAAGTGATTGAAATTCAAAAGAGACACTTTCAGGCACAAAAATTCTTCTTCTCCGCTGAAATATAAATGCCAATTTTCAAAGTTAAATTCAGATTAAGATCTTGATTCTGCTACACAGAAATTTTAGTCAATAAATATATTGGGTTTGTGCCCTGCTACATTTTTTCACATTCCTGAACCACCAGCAATTACTAAGTTTCTTATTTTTAAAATTCTTCCCCTTCCATAGTTGAAGGTACAAACTTCTTTGCTGATGTAATTGATTAACTCACGTAAGTTAAGCTTCTGTCTCTAGTTTCAAGCTGTCTTTTGCTTTGAGGATCAAAGCTTCAGCCTGCATATCTTGAAAGATGGTCTGATTTGTATAGTATTCATCTCATTAAAGAGACTAGTTTTGTCGATTCACTCCAGTTTATATCCTACAGTAGTCATGCCTGCATTCATACTATCACTTCCACATTGAAGGTAAACAAAAAGATCAGATGTAATATTAATCAAGATCTTTCCCTTTTTATGATTTTCCTGTTTCAAGAAAGCAAAGATAAATGACAAAGCAAAATCACAGAATCATAGAATATTAGGGGTTGGAAGGGACCTAGAAAGATCTTCTTATCCAACCCCCCTGCCAGAGCAGGATCACCTAGACCAAGTCACCCAGGAACAGATCCAGGCAGGTTTTGAATGTCTCCAGAGAAAGAGACTCCACAATCACTATGAAGAAGTTCTTTCTTCTGACTCCTTTTCTGTTTTTACCCATTAGAAGGCTTACATTGAACTTACAGTTTGAGTGCAGTGGTTTTATTTTCTCTTCTGTCAGCCATCCCATACACATACTTCTTGTTGGCTTGTTACACAGCTCCCTGGTTTGCTCACAGATTTAGAGCCAGTCAGCTGAATGCACCTTTCCACACATCAGTCAGTTTGCTCCTGCTAAAGCAGAGGTTGAAGTCTCACCTTCCCCAACCATTGTTTCATGGTTGAAATCTCTCTGTGTTGGTCTGAAATGGAAATGGGAGCCCTCTACCTGCAAGTTCTTGTGACTAGAGGTAACTTCTAACTCCATGAAGTCTCCATAACCTCTTCTAGAGGTTCACCTGGGGAGGTAATTCTAAATTTATGTTGTTCATTAGAACATGTAATACTGAAAGCAGCCTTTCTTATTAAGGTTTCTAAAACATTATAAAAGTAAAGTTATTAAGGTTTCTAAAACATTACTCCTCACTTTGGGTAACACAAAAGTCATACAGAGACAGGCAAAACAAATGATAACTTGGGCACCTTTCCAGGCCTTACTTTCCCATCATCAGTTATAAGTAGGGTGGGGGTTTTATTAGCTTAGGCTGGAGTGTTTAGGATGCCATGACATCTTGCTATCAAAGCTTTTATTTCAAATTGCAAATTTTGGTTTTTTCACTTCTCTTTACTCAAGATAATAGCTTTTAGTCAAAAACAGTGTCTCTGGGCACAGGAGTATATTCTCTGTGTTCCTCTATTATACTGTCAGTTCCTGGAATGTACTTAATAATTATTTATTTTTTTATGTTCTGGAGAAATTCCTTTTCTAGAATTTTTTTTTTTTTTTTTTTTTCCAAGAAAGGAGTACAAAAGTGTTGCCTCAAAGCTTAGCTGGAAGTGCTGCTCCCTCTATTAGCAGAAGAGATGGTCATGAGAATGCAAATAAACCAGAATCTATAAATTGCAGAGATGGCTTCTTCTAATCACAAAATCTTGGCAAGATGAGTTGGATCAAAGTCCAGTTTCGCTCTTAATAGGAATTGCTCAACAATGCATGGGAAACATGGCTCCAGACTCCATGTCTTTGAGTTCCTCTGTCATACTCAAACCAGATCTACAGCTGTCAGTGGTTCCTAACTCAAGAAATTCTGGGCAAGCGAAGCAGCTTTTGGCCACCTGGAGCTCTCCCAAGGTCCCTCTGCCAGATGTTTGCTCTGTCTCTGCAGCACAAGCAGCGCAAGGAGGTCCTAGAACATTACTATCTGCAATACACGTTAAGAAATGCAAAGATAATTTGTGTTTCTTTGGCAAGCTCTGCTGCTTGCCCTTGCTGGTGAAGGGAGAGAAAATGATGGTTTTATTGTGAACAGTTTTTTTTCATTACCACATGGGAATAGAAGGGGGAAAGAAATCAGATGTTTTCAGATTTTTAACTCAGGAAGAATCTGTCAGCTCATTTAATGTAACAGTTTTATAAAGAAGGTCATAACATACCACTTTATCAAGTCAGACCACTTCTATAAAACTGTGATGCTTAGCTAGAAGACAATAAATGTGCATTTGTCATTTCTTATTATAGCTTCTCCAGTTGTGCATAATAATAACAACAATTGATGTTGATAATTAAGGGGTTTTCCCCCCACCTCAAATCATTTCCCTTGAGCTGCTGGTCACTGATGGTTCTTTTGTATGAAATTAAAGACAGATGTGGCACTCAGTATTGTCTTACCAGGATGATAAATAAACCTTGTAAATGAGCCACAACTTGGACATCTTTTGATGATGTGATCATACGGTTAAATCTTTAATTGTAAGGAAACAGCTTTAACTTTTGATAAAGGACACACCTGTTTCTATGTGCCAGGTTCCACCTTCTTAAAACTGGTTTTGTGAGTCTGTGGTCTACAGACAGGTAAAATAATTATGTCTTTGGCCCTGTCCCCCCTTCATTACTGATCTAGGGAATAGATTATCCTTCCTTTTCTTCTTCTTTTTTTTTTTTTCTTTCTTTGTTTCATTCCCTGCAACATTACTTTGAAAACTCCTATTTTAGCTGCAATGTCTGTTGTGACCCTAATGGTTTTTAGCTGCTACTTCCTGAAACAGCTTCATAATTAAAACCTGATGTCTTGTTCTTTTATACCTTTGGCTTTTTCACCAGCACTGTGTTTGAATAGGTCTAATTCTTCAAGTGATCCAAATTTTTCTGTTCTCCCTTATTAATTGCCACCCCATCTGTCCTTTTGTAGTTTGTAAATTTGATAAGAGAGACCTGATAATTGCAACCAAATCACCAAGGAAACTTCAGACAGCACTGAACTCAACTGGAAATACTTTTCAGTGAAGATCACCTGTGGATAACCTCTTGGGAGTCACCAGAAGCCAGAGCTTATCCACTCCATGTGCACTTTGCTGAAGATGTTGTTATTTTGTAGATGACAAGAAGACATCAGGTACTAACTCAAGCTATTCACCAAAGTAAAAATAGTTCAAGCTCTTCAAGGGTAAATTGCAATTTTAAATTTTGCTTTCTTAACAGTTGTTTTGTTTGTTTGTTTGTTTTTACAAATTTTATTTCAATCATGATCTTGCTGTTAACTTTTCCTGTTGTTTATTGCTTTGATTTAGTTCTCTTTGTGCATGTGGTTTTTTTCTGACTAAAACACTGAGGCATTGTCTATTTGACTATATTTTATGAATATAGTTACAAGCACTACACCAGAAAGCTATTAGTACTTCATTTTTTTCCCATCTTTCTCACATCTTGTAATATCAAATCTGTAGAGGGTGCTGCAGGTTGGAAGGATGATTGTAAGGAGTGAATGTTTTGTAAGTGGTTGCCTCAGAAGACAGTGTGCTGAACTGGAAAACAGTTTGAGCAGTTGATGTCATACAGGGAACATAATCTCTTGCTAAAAACACAGCGAGGCAAGTCCTCTTTCTGGTTTTGCCACAGACCTGTATCTTCACCACACCTGCATTTAGAGGTTTTTATGTGCAGTGACTGTTTCCAGGGAATTAATAGGTGAAAATGTTTTGGTTTTTTGTTCACTTTTTTGTTTTTTGTTTTTTTTTTTTTCTAACAGTGTACCAACCTTTGGTGCTCCAAAAGTACTTGCAAAAAAAAAAGGATGGGTGGTGAACAAGATAATGAGGTACTTAACAAAGCACTGCTGAGGTAGCTTCCATTAAGCATCAGTTTCTTGTTCCTATGGAGTCCAATCATACCATACTAATGAGTTTACATTACTGACACTGTATCCAGATACTGTATAAGTTCACTGATGGGATGCTGTGAGTGACTTCTGTGTGCACAGGTTCTTGGGATATGTATATCCTTACAGCTACGGTGGGAAGCAGGAGGAGACTAAGGTGGACTTTGGATCAGATGCCTCTCCACAGAAGGTACAAGCAAAGCTTGCCTCTGAAATATCCTGGTTGCTCCCTGCCCTTCTGTGTTAGCACACATGTTATGAATTTATTTCCAGTCAGATATAACCACTATCTAAAAATAGATCAGGAAGAAAAAAACAAAACAAAACAAAACAAACAAAACCAAAAAGCAAGTCATTCTCTCTTTACTTAGTCTTATGAGACCATTATTCAGTTCTTTGGGGATAGACTTAAAAAGTACATCTGTCTTTCGTATTTTGAAGTTTCTGCTTAGTTATGCATTATTCATTTTGTTAGGGGTTTGTTTTGTTTTGTTTTGTTTTGTTTTGTGGGGTTTTGTGGGGTTTTGTTGTTTTCATTTGATAATACCAAATAATTCTTTTCTCATCCTTACTTTCCCATATAACTTTTTTTTTTTTTCCAAATTAGATATTTGCAAATAAGAAACATTTTCTCTGCTTTCATGTGAACTTTTTAAAGCTTCCTCTTTTGCAGTAGTGGTGTTCCCCATAGGTCAGTCATGGGTCCAGTGCTGTTCAATATATTAATCAATAACCTGGACAAAGGGATAGAGTGTACTGTCAGCAAGTTTGCTGATGATACCAAACTGGGAGGAGTGCCTGACACACAACAAGGCTGTGCTGGCATCTAGGGTGACCTGGACAGACTGGAGAGCTGACTGGGGAGAAATGTAATGAAGTTCAGTAAGGACAAGTGTAGAGTACTGCATCTGGGGAAGAATAACACCATATATCACTACATACTGGGGACTGATTTGTTGGAGAGCAGCTCTGGTAAAAAAGATCTAGGAGTCATAGTGGACAAGAGGATGACCATGAGCCAAGAATGTGCTCATTCATTAGGAGGAGATTCTGAGAGAGCTGAGTCTTTTTAGCCTGGAGAAAAGGAGACTCATGGGTGACCTCCTTAATGTCTATAAGGATGAATGTAAGGAGGATGGAGCCAGGCTATTCTTAGTGACATCCAGTGGTAGGACAAGGAGCTGGAGCATCGGAGGTTTCATGTAAACATAAGGAAAACCTTTTTCACAGTGAGGGTGACAGAGATTGGAACAGGCTGCCCAGGGAGGCTGTGGGGGCTCCTTCTCTTGAGACATTCAAAACCTGCCTGGACTCGTTCCTGTCACCTGGTCCAGATGATCCTGCTCTGGCAGGGGAGTTGGACTACATGATCTTTCGAGATCCCTACCAAACCCTAACATTCTGTGATTCTTCAGTTTATCCCATATTCCTCAAAACAGCAAACTATTTACTGAGCAGAGGGAAGTGCACTAAGCTGAAGATTCAGAAGATTGAATGTGAAATCCTTTTGGTAACAGTAGTGTTTCATCCCAGCATGGTTTTGTTTTCTTTCTGATGCCTGTTTATCTTAAAAGGTAGGTAGGCAGCTGTTACTAGATGGTGAATTATGTCTTTTGGGCTTTCATAAATCAGTCTTAGGACAAGTACCTTATCTATTTAGCTTGGTTGAAGTTTTCTTTTTATTTTTTCCTCTTTTTTTTTTTGTTTGCTTTGTTTGTTGTTGTAGTTTGCTCTATGTTTCAGATATTTGCAGAGTTCTTTGTTTCAGAAAGCCTGTTGGGTTTTATTTGGACTTTTTTTCCTTGCAGTATTGTTGGAAAGCAAGTCAAGGTTACTGTTTTGGGCAAGTATTCTTATTAGAGCTGTGTAGATCACAATGTGTTTTATAGGTTTTCCTGGATTCCAGACCCTTCTTCAGGAAGGTTTCAGTTTCATTCTTTTCTGAATATTCACTTGATATGTAAAGCAGTGTGGTTTTTTGTTTTAACAATATCCATCTTGCTGACAAACTGATTAATAGTCGTTCTGCTTTTAGGACAGTGTCCTATAGAATGTAGCAGAAAACCTCATTTTTTCTCTGAATTTTCTTGAAGCATGATATATATTTGAGATACATGTTCCTTACTAAATGTTTTGTATATGAAATACAGTAACTAGCTAATGTGGCCAGGGTGCAGTACAGTACATCAGCAAGTGTTCTCTGGTAAAATGTCTCTAACCTAATGGGGATATTTTATTTACTCTTTCAGGTAGTTTCTGTGGTGATACCGATTCAGTGAAAGACCACGTGGACTTTCAACTCTGTTTACTTTCGGCTTTGTTTTCCTTAGACTGCCACTCAGCGGTCAGTAACGTCGTGTCATCAGGAGATTCCAGCTTCTAATAGCTGCAAAACTGCTATCCCGAATGTCCAGCTTTTTGTTTTGGGAGTTCTTGTGTCACAATGAGGTCACTCTAGAAAAAGTCTAAGCACTGTAGACGAAGCCTTGCTACATCGCCAGATGAAATCTTTTTTTAACTACAAAGTGTTCAAGTAATAACATTAAATCATGTGCCAAGAACTTGCTGTTCTACTGTAGAGAAACGAGACTGCACTTCCATTTAAAGAAATGAGAATCCTGTAAGATTATAAAGTTACTAGGTTTTGGTTTTTGTTTTGTTTGTTTGTTTTGTTTGTTGGTTTGGGTTTTTTTTAAATCTCTTCCTATTGATATTGTATATGCATCTACAGATCTCATCTATCTTGGATGATTTATCTCTCCAGAGGCCAATAAAGAAAGGGGGACACCTAGAGTGCAACACATCCCATCCTAAAGTAATTTCAGTGAAACAAAAAAGAAAAGTGTTTGGGAAGGAAAATGTTCAAATGTTCAAAATGTTTCATGTTCAAAAATATAGTAATGTCATTTAGAATTGTGATGTTTTAAAGTTTAAAACTATTCTAATTACGTTTAGAGAACTGAATGCATTTAAATCCGAACTATTGCTTTATTGTGTATTGTGAAATAATGTAGTAATTTCAACTGTACTTCTTTCCTAAGTGTTTTAATTTTTTGATTGAAAACATTGCAAAAGCGTTACTTGATCAAAGCCATTCACCATCTGGAAAATTTTGCTCCTCTTTGTTTACCAGAACCATTTCATCTTCCATCTGTATTTGATAGGTACTGGATTTCTTCGCAGGATGCTGCAGAACAGACGTAGCAATGTGGTTTTAAGAGAAAAATCACAAGTGAGGCACTGTTTGTTCTTTCCTGGGAATGAGTGGAGATAGTGTAACCTGTCCCTGATCAGTTTTGAGCTGAACATACCTGGGTGTTCTCTAGAAATTTTCTGTTTAGTAAGTGCTTGTAAATGCAAGAGACTCATCAGATTGGAGCAAGAGTAGGGCACTGAATTGTGCCAGGACTAAATTTTGCTGTTATTTTTAAATTATGGAAGTTTATAGATGCTTGGATATAAGAAAGGTTAATTTCTTATTGATAAAGGTGCGGGAATGTCAAAACTGTTCTTTCCAGAGCTAAAGGGGCAGTTTGAATGCTTCCTCCTCACAGCATGTCTTACTGGCTGCATTGCACTGATGAAGTGGCAGGGTAGAGATGTGAAAGGCTCAATAAATAGCTATTTGGGGTGAAATAAGAAGGTAGCTTTCTGCTTGTGTCCTGACATATAGAAGCATCTGAAGCAAGGAAAGCAGCACAAAATTAAGGTAAATTTATCTGTAAAAGGAAATAAATGTTTGGGAAAGCAAGTAAGAATGATGAACATGAACAGCAATGACATCTCACTGTGTTGGAAGAGAGTACTGTTGGTTGTAGAAAAATGTGATGTTATTAGCTTTATCTTCATGGCTGTCAATGGAAAGGGGAATTAAAAGGAAGGAGAAAGGATGGTATTTTGTATTACACTGGCAGAGACGCAAAGCCCAGAGCAGCAGAGGCCACAGCTTGGCAGTGGTGTGCACTTGTTAGCACGGCTCTAGGCTGCTGCCCTGCGGGGCTGACCGTTTCACAACAGGAAGGATGTGATCAGTGCGGAGCTGTGATGTTCAACAGGATGAAACAGGCCCAAGACATTAAGTTAAAGGCGTGTTTAAAAGAAACGCTTCATTTTTGATTCCCCGCTAGACAATATTCTTCAGGGGTAAACTGAATGGACATGTTTTGGAAGGCAAAGACAAAGCAGGTGGAAGCAGGTGCCTTACAGTGGTTACAAATAGAAATGTGAGAGTTGGAATTAAATTGAAAGCTTGGACTATATATTTATCTGATGAAATAAATGAACTTAATAAGGCTGCAATTCAGCAAAAGCTTTTCAAAACCAGCCTTATTCAGCAACAGCATAATTTTTCAAGAATGCCATCCTGCAAGTGAACAACAGTCTGATAAAACATTTGAGTGCTCTTGAAAATGTCACACCATAAAATGGAAGTACTGATTCAGGAAAATATCCCTAGGGAGAAAAATTTAAACAAGGATTTTGGTCCATTTCTGCATTAGGACTGTGAATGTTGCTTCTATGACAATCTGATTTTCATCAAGATGAAGAACATGTTTAAATTTAAAGACAATTAAATGGTCTCCTGAATTAGGGTCTGTCGTAGCAGATGGGAACAGCTGAAGCAAGTATGATAAACTAATTGAAAACATCTAGAAATTGTTTGGGGAGGAACATGACTGAAAATCAGCAAAATGGGTTTAAACTAAGCTGAAAAAGATTCTGATAACAAGAGAATGTGCTAATTAAACCTTTTTTTTTTCTTTACCTTCTCTCATGCACAACTATAAACAAAAAGCTGAATTTTACCTCTATAAGATAGGAAATGTAGAGGTTCTGAAGTCAGTGAGCAATGTGCCACAGTCCTTAGAAAATAAGCTTCTTGAGGCAGGAATAGCTTAACAGAGGTGAGTAACAGAGTTTTGGTGTTTAGTGTCTTATAGTGCTGGTGGTGCTCTCCATTTAAAATGTTCCTGCTATTCATCATCCAAATCAGGACAAGCTACCCTCAAATTTTAGGTGTTCACAGTTCATAAAAATGTGAAGTTAGTCAAGCAAAATAATTCTGTCACCAGCCTGTAACAAATCTTTAAGGTTTATTGAACATATTTGAAAACAGTCCAGGAGAACAGCTGCATAGGATTAACCATTCTCAGGGCAAAAGCTAATTTTTCCAGACCCCTGCATACACTTCACAATCGCTCCTTCTTGAATGAAAAGCTGAAAGAAACAAAGCAATGAACAATTTTAACAGATCTGTCTTCTTGACAAAACAGTCAACTAACAGAAATGTCTGGTGACAAGCAACTAAATTATGACCCTTTTGAGTGGGGGTTCTGATGGTTGTTCAGTCCTCCTGTGAAATTAGGTCTTTGTCTGTCAATTGGCATTTCCAAGCCTGCACAACTGTTTTGTTGTGTTGTACTTGGTGATAACTCCAGGCCTGAACCATGTGAGGACTGAAAGGGTCACTGAACAGGCCTGGAGCAAAGTTTCATGGTGTTGTGTAAGAAACCAATGTTGTCACTCCTTACCTTACACTTATATGAAATCAACACATGTTGACTGTCTGTCTCCAGGGTTACCAGTTGAGTATTTCTAAGTTGCACAAAGGACAAAAATAACAGAAGTTGCAATTTATTTTGTATCTCATCTGTTTTTGTTTTCTTTACTTAAAGAGAAGCTTTAAGAAGAAGAGAACTTAAAGAAGAAGGAAATAATGTTTGTGGGAATTCCATGGTCCAAATTACTCTCTGTCTTTACCATGTTCATTCCACGATGAGAGTTTTCCATCAGCTCTTCTTCTGGCTGTAGCTGTATTGGTATTAGTCAACAGGAACACTGGAGTCTCTGGAGCAAGAGCTGCCAAGGAAAGTTCTCTCATGACAGAGCAGCCTTTGCTCTGTGGAAACATTTTTGCAACAAGTAGGTGATTTTTTCCTATGTATTAACATCAGTTACAGTTGTCATTTAAAATCTAGAAAGTGTTAATTTTTCTCCTTTTAAGAAAGGAGCTCCTAATTGTGGTATGTGCCACTGATCTTGTGGCATTGACTGCAGACAGTATGAGATTAAGCCTCAAGAACTGAGGTTGCTCATGTACCAAGCTTACTTGGTCTGGAACAGTTTATACTTTTGCCAAGAGCTGATCTCTGAAGATGCTCCAGAGGCCACCACTTGGCAAGCTGGTCTACTGAATTTTTGCATCAGTAAAGATAAGCAGCTTTTTCCCCCTTCTAAGAAACAGATGATGGGTGTGGTTCTTCCATACATAGAGATGACAGAGGTGCATCACAGTTTTCTGACATTTGAGCTTTCTGCCTACATGAATTCTAATGTCTATTTCATGGTAACATGTTCTTTTTAAGAATATATTTCTAAAGACTATCTGTCTTTGTACAGTTTGCTGATGAACAGAATGAGCAAGAGTTCAGTGGGACAAATTTTACTCAGATTTTCTCTTTATAAATCAGAGTTCAAAGTATCTGATGAACTTAAAAGCACATTGGCTCAAATTAAGAACTGATTGGCTCTTGCTAGACAAACACCTTTTGATGCTTGCTGTAAATAAATAGCTAAGGTGTCAGGGAGATAAAAACAACAGAACACTGAATCACCTACCAGTGACATGCTCTATTATTCTGTACTGAATTAATTTAAAATATATTAAAAATAGACCCTATTGCTATTATTTTATTTTAACACAGGCCATAAGCCTGCAGTTTCTGGCTTTATTCTTAATAATTGATTGTGATGGATTTTTCCAGCTTATTTCAAGTCCCAGGAAAAAGAAAGCTGTTTAAGTAAGAAACCAGTGTGTGAGCATTGCTCAAACAAGCCTGTTAGACTGCTTCATGTGTCATCCAGAACAGCAAGACATGTCGTTAGAATAGCTGAATGTTCCACATTCCACCCTGGTGACTCTGGGCTTTGGTAACTGCAGTGCACCTGGCGCCAGACAACATCTGCATTTTCATGGTGTTTTTCTGGATAAGAATGATCCAGCTGTCAAACACCGAGTCAGGAGAGCTAAAAGATGAGCATGATACATATGTACAAAGCTCTCTTGTAAGATTATGTTTGTGGAAGAGCAAAGTTTAAAATAATTAATCAAAAAAATCCCTGCTCTAATTTTTCAGGACAAAATAGACATAATCACTTTGGGGATAAGTCAAATACTAAACAGGAGACAACTGCATATTTTTAGGAGTAAGGAACTGAGCTAAGATGTGGTTGTGTGAAGCCATATACAAACACATAAATTATTTAACTGTGTTGCTGCTATTACTCAGATGCTAAGTAGAATGAATTAAAACTTGCCTGCAAGGAACTAGGCAGGAATCCTTTAACCCTACTCCTGCTGTTTATAAGCTGTGCTCCGTGCTTATGGCTTATATGTCTGGAAGAGAGATAGTGTGCTTTGTGGGAGCCTCCATATGAGATTTGCCTCAGCAGGAAGTTATTTACATCAATGAAAACAAATTATATCACTGTTATTGTTGTCCTTTTAAAATAATTTGCTCCAGTGTTTCATGCAGAGCAATGTTCTGCTTTCCAGTATCAAGCCCTTTGTAGCCTGAATCTTGAGTAGTATTATCCTCCTATTATATCCTCTGCAGCCTGTCATGAAAATGGTGCCAGTAAAAAGTAGGGATCTTTCAGACAGGTTGATTCATGTGAAGGAGCAACAAATACAAATGTTCATTCTGATGCAGTATTTTTTCCATGGTGGAAATGAGAGTGCATTTTGTGGTAGTTGCATTTATATGATGTGATTGGGGATACTGAGGATAGGTGGCTTCCCTAGGGTCACAGCAGCAAGGCCAGCACAAGAAGAAAGATCTCTTGACAGACAGACAGCTGTTTGCATGCTGTCCTCAGGGCTGCACAGGGCACAGATTGCTGTGCCTCAAAGGGGTGCTTCATGGGCAGCTGAGCATATTCATGTGCTTTTCAAAAGCCATTTTATAGCTGTAAGAGTAAAAGAAGAGACCAAGAACTCTAACACAATATAGTTTATAGGCTCGTCTGAGTTAATTTCCATTCCTCACTTATCGCTTATTCAAATAAAATCTTCGGCATATGAAATGAGTGAGAGCTGGAAGCACTGCACCTAGAAGCAAGTTCAAGTGAGTTGCATATAAAAGAGCACAGAACAAAACATTTTTAAAAGTTCATGACTCAGAGAGATTGCCTTAAATAATTTACACTAGTGTTTGCTAATGGCTGTACCAATGATAATATAACCAAAAATATAAACAAAAATCAATGCTGATACAGTATCCTTCTTGTGTTACTATAAGTCTATTTACATTCAAATAATTTGTGTTCATAGTATAGAACAAAAAGTACAAGGAGAAAAATAGCAGTGGCACTATGAAATAGCAGATTTTTGTGCAAACCATTCATATGTGGACTATATGTGTCTGTATAATGGACCTCTTATTAATCTATAATGTGTTATTTCATTCCTTCACAAACCAACCCTGTTTTCTTGTATGTGAAAATGTATTGAAGCTCTCTGACTTGTTAGTTGAAGGGTGATGCATATTTGTGAAAAAGTGAAAATATGAGCATACCCATCAATCTGATCAACAGCCTCACTTTGGCTCTCCAAAATATAGTCACCTGCTCAGTTTGAATCCTCTAGACTCCTCAAAGTGATGGAAAAAAAAGAAAGCTAGCCTTAAATTATGACCTCTTTCACATACCCTATATTAGATACCTGTATTAAAATATAAATTTTAGATTATTTTGCATTGTCTGACACTTATTAATACACCATGAAGCAAAACGGTCATTGTAGTTAACTAGTTTGTAGTTAAGAAAATAATAAGATTAAAATATATTGCAGGATATTTGCAGAGAGCAGAATTTAGGTCTATATCCTGTGCTTAGTTGTACCCTCCTTCCTCACCCCTGAATTATACATTAGACTATTTGACTGCTGTCTAAGATCGAGCCTTTGCAATTTTAAGGATTCCAATTGTGTCATTCTAGTTAATAGGCATTTCTTGCCATCTTACCTGACACCTGATCCTTAATGGCCTAAGTCTGAAGGTAGGATGCTTTTGGAAATAGCTTGCTACACATTTCAGATGTGTGGGCTATATTGAAATCTGAGGCATTGTATTTGATGGATTTAAATGGGGGGGTTGGCGGGGAGCGTGTTTACCTCTTTTTGTGATTAGAGCTAACTGCATTACTTTGCTTGTCATGCATGGTAAAGTCTCTGATATGCCAAAAAACTTTCTAATACAGATTTCAGCCCATGCAAGCTGGCTGTGTAAGTTGTCCCACGTAGATTCTTTACGAACACAATTTGGTAGAAGAAGTTTAGGTAAAAAGCCTATGTGATCCCATGTTTCAGTATAAATCCATTGTTCCCACTTTAATAATTTTGATTTATTTTTTTTTTTTTGCACCTGGACTATTACTTGAGTCCTTGGTTTATGCTAGTTTTTATTTTCAGAGAGATGGTAACTGCTGGATTCATGGTACCAAAGGTCTTCAATGTGACCTTGAATAAAGTACATCTCAGATGTTCAAAGGTACTTCTGAGCACATGAGCAAATTAAGATGTTATGTTCTACTTCACTTTGCCATCTTTCCTGTCAGGGAGTAACTGTCATTTATCTGCCAGTAGCCAGAGGAGGAGAAAGAGCAAGGCAGAGACTATTTTCTTCACCAAGATGCCAAGAAGCCCCTATTTATTAATTTACAGCTCTTTTTATACCCTTTTAACTTCAAGGTAATTGGACAACAATTCAGCCACCTCCTGAGGTGATTGGATGGGGTGCCACAACACCCATAATCAAAACATCTTTCTACTGTTTTACAAACAAATGCCAGCAAGGTCACAGCTTGGTGAGAACCTTTGCTTTTCCACAGGAAGGAAAAAAACCCTTTGCTTCAGCATTTTAACACCAACAGGTAACTTCAGTTTCTTTAAAACTTTTTTTCTTTTCCCTTTTTAAAATTCTCTCCTCTCTGCTCTGGCCACGGCACAGCTTGGGGGGCGTGGGGGGGGTTGCGGTGGGGGCAGGTGGGACAGACAAGGGGGTGGGGACATGTGCATGGGGCTGCAGCGCTGTTGTTGTCCAGGTGCCTGCTGTTGTTGCTCTCGGTGTGCCCTGGCCCGGCACAGCATCAGAGGATGTTGGGATGGAGCCCAGTGGCTCTGGTTTGCCTGGTGCATGTGCAGGGCCTCATGGTGTTGAGGCGGGAAATGTTATCATGCTCTCTCTTGTGGTGTGGACAACAAGGAGGCAAGAGGTGTTTTTCCTGCTGCAGCTCCTGAGAGCCATCACACAGCGTTCCAGCCATGTCCTTTCTTTCCAGCGTTCATCAGAGGGAGAGACGGAGAAAGGGAGAGGGAGAGGGGAGAGAGAGGGCCATCCACTACTACGAACAGTGCTGCCATCCCTCTTTTCTTCCCCCTCCCGGTGCTCCCCAAGAGCTGCCTCTGCTTCACGCATCATTTGCCAGCTCGCCTCAGTATTTTGGAACACTCCTGTGGGCTGTATGGGTTTGTTTGACTTTCATAGACCCCATTTTCTCATGCCCTGTGGGGGTTGGGTCCACCCCTGGGTGCCAGCAACCTCTTCCCGGCTGCCTTTAGTAGCCCTCCTGATCTGCCGGGCAGCTATTTTGAGCCTTTCTTCAGACATCCTCTCCCTCCCAACGGCTCCCTGGTGCCCCTCTGCTGGTCATCAGAGGGAAGGGCAAAGAACATTTGGAGTGGAACTGTTAAGTATTTCTCTGAAAACAGTGTTAGTCAATAATTTATTGGGTTTTTGCTTGTTCTTTGTTCTGTTTCACTGTTTACATTGAAATATAATACCTCATACACAAATATGCCTATATATATATTTATAAAATATTTTCAATAAATTCTATTTTCCTTATACACCTGTGGTCTCATAGTTCTAAATTTAAGTTAATAACTGTCCAAACCAGGATATTTCCCATTTATTCTAAAGAGGTTCAGAAGATAAACAAAATAAAGACTTTGTGCTGCTTTGATATTACAGTGAGGGGAATTTCAAGAGTACTTGAGACAGTAACATTCTAGTTTCTTTCTAGACAGTCCTTGACACAGTCTTCAACAATCCCCCTCACACTATAATTGTGTGTAGCTAATGAGGCTTCTGTAATGCAGAGCAGACTTCTTTATTATTTAAAATTCAGGGACATTTTTCAGCTGTAGCAGCATCACAAGCCAGTTGAGCTGTTACCAACATTAGCAAAACGCCACTTTCCTTGCTTCCAAAAAAAAGCACACTGACGATTAGCAGCAGTCTGCCCACCTGCCACTGGCTTTAGTGCATCCTCTACATGAGTCACTCACTCCATTTCAACATGATGATATACCACTACAGAGATACCATCCAAAGAAACTGTGTCATTTGCCCAAGCTGTTAAGTGCAGACATTTGTTATTAATAAAGGATTAATTTTTTTTACTGCATTTACTCAAATTCTATGAATGAATTTGAATGATGGTTCATATGTCACCTCAGGCAAGTGCTCTCTTCTGTGTCAAATAATGCTGTAAATGAAACCAGGGATAAAAATTCAAGAGCTTCTAAGAACACTAAACAATTCGTACAGAATGGAGTACAGTTAAGTTGGCACTGTTTGCTACAAATGGTATCAGAAAATGAATGTTTACTTTGAAGTGATTACTGAAGAGAATTAAGTAAAAGTCTATCAAAGTTGCAGTGAACAATATGGTTGTTGGGTTCTGTTTCATCCATTTACAACTGCAAATGAAAGAGTTACCAGCCCCAGCTTTAATAAGGCTGAGCATGGAAACACTTATTAAACACAAATAATGGTCTCCTACAGATCTGGTGATTGTAATCCGAATGAAAGAGTATTGTAAGAAAAAAGGGAGCTGAAGGAGGTGGAAAATACTAATAATTTTTTTTTAAATTTCTCTTGCCTTCAATTCATTGGTTCCATTTCCCTATCATTACTATTTTCATGTAACATGGTAACAATTATCTGAGGGTATCTGAGAGTCATACTAATGAAGTTTTTTGCAATATGTTACTTTCCATAGTAATGTGCTTCATTTTTCTTTCTGTGTAGTAGATTTAGGTTTCTGGTGGTCCCTGGAGGAACTTCAGAAATGGAAGTTGGAAATGAATCAGTGCTCCATCAGCCTCATTTTACACTCCTGCCATGAAAGCAAAGCAGTTGTGGACTGGGCCCTGGGTTCCAATGCTATAGGTACTTGTCTGAACAGGTGTAGATAAATATTGTCAGTGTAATGTGGTTGCATGAGACCATAAAGTCAAGCAACTTACTTAAGTGCCTGGAGCTCTGATGTCAAAGCCAACTGCATTAAAATTTTGTTTATGGAAGTGACAGGTTAGCTATAATGTGATTTCTGTACCTTGCTTTAGCTGCATGACACTTTTTCTATCAAATCTGAACAAGTAAAAAAAACTACTAAGTACTGCTGCTTGGTAGCCTTAGTCAGTTCTATCACTAGTAGTGCTGCTTTCCTTCTGCCATATGTGTTGCTGTCACCCTAATATGCTGCACATTTAAATTTGCCTGGGTCACAAGGATGTTGTGTAGGCACAGCTCTTTATGAAAGAAAGTGACAATTCTTGTTTATAATGAACTGGGCAGCCAAACCTTTTCTTCCAAGTTGTTTGGGTTGTTGGGTTTTGTTTTGTTTTGGTTGTTTTTGTTTTGTTTTTTTTTTGTTTGTTTGTTTTTTGTTGTTTTTTTATGAAAGACTCCCACTTACGCTTACAACTGTTGGCCATGATGAATTAATTCCTTGCTGCCTGTGATTTTTCCAAAAATAGCACTTAATTTTGTGGTATATCATAATGGACATGACATTTGGTGCAAATGGGCAGAACAGCAGCTGCTTTTTGGTACTAACATTTAGTTGCAAAGTAATATGCAGATTTTGAACCACTAGGATGGAGACATTTTTGGAATACCTATAAAGAACTCAGTACAACTAATTCAGCATTTGGTCTGGTTTGTTTTTTTTTTTGTTTTGTTTTAATATGTGTTAAAAGGCAGATAATGGAGACATTAAAATATGAGAATAATGTTGGGTTGATGGTTCCTCTGGTTTTGGTCTCATAGGGAGAGTTGCTGCATGATCTATGCAGGAAAGTCAGCGTTCCTGCTCATTACCTTCACTTCAAACACAGGAAAAGCCAGTCTGTGACTGTGCTGCTTTTCCACCCGCACTGGTATGTAGCAGCAGAAAGTATTTGCTTGTGGAAAATCAGTAGTTAGTACAACAAGAAAAGTGTAGAAAAGAAACTATGTCCCTGCAAAAAGACTGGTAGAGCTTGCTTGACTCTCAGGGTGCATGGACCTGGGCTTTCACCAGATGGAATCAAAGTCTGAATCTTGTTCTGCTCTTCTGGAGGCTCAGAGGAAGAGAAACAATTTTTTTTGATGTAGCCATTCTAAACCACTTGATGACTGTATTGCTGCTTTTTACCATAATCTTCTGTATAAATTTAACCCTTGCTATTTGTGTTCGGGGCCTGCAAACAACAGTGTAACTCCTCTACCTCTAGCTAGGAAATGCTTACTGACCTCAACTAATAATAGCATGATGTGAACAACTTGTGATGCTCCTTTACAGAACCTGTCATGAATCTGGGGCATGGATTTTTCTTCCTCAAGTAATCAAGACAAGTAGGTTAGTGAGATTGGCAAGTACTTTGGAAGAAAAGGAAAATTAGAAACCTGCAGTGTATGATGGGGGTGTTCAGACTTCAATTTTCAGGGAGCAATGTATGTATAAAAACTGGGAAGGCATTTATCTCTTCCTAATCCCCTATATCTTTTTTTTTGATTGCTAAAATAAGATAGGCAGAGGCATGAGACTACACTAGAGGGTTTTTTTTTAAATGGGTTCTAGAAAGGTCCAAAAAAAAAAAAAAAGGGATGGGAGGTTCTGTTTGTATGATTGCAGTTACAACCTGCTAATTATCTCTGCCAAAGAGAACTTGTTCTGGGTTTGTAAGTGTACCCAGGTATCTATCATTACCTTCAGAACAAGCAAGTTGCTGGCTTAAAACAGCCCATCTATCTGATCTAATCCAGGTCCTTCATGCTGCAGAAGAACAATGTTAGCCTTGTACCCCTGTCAGGAGAGAGAGTGTCAGCCCCGGGTTGGCCATGGTTGTCAAACAAATCTCATGCCTATGGTATCCTGTAGAGGCAGGTCATAAAGTCCTCTCTTCTCCAGTCTTTCTTACTTGTCTTGGAGTGAGCCTTTGTGCCTGCCTGCTTTGCCCAGAGACCATCCTTTGATTAGTCCTTCTCGAACATTTATGCTTTCTGTCCGAGTCATTCACCACTGTTTTTTTGCAGTTCTTCCTCTGTATGCTGAAGTGTTTTGTGTTGCCATTTTGCTAATTACAGAATGTACATTTTATGAAGGTTTCCAGATGCTGCTGCCATCTGTCTTCTACCACCACACCACACCAGACACTTGGGTATTTTTAATCAGTAATTGGTCTTTGTGGCCAGAGGAGACAGTGTGATGGAGATTTGGTACTTCCAGGGACAGGCAGCCCAGCAATGGGTAGAATTAGGTGTTTTTAATGATTCTGGTGGGATTGTATTCAGAATGTGGGATATGTCTCTTTTCCTTTGTATCAGAGTTTTGGAATGGGCTATTGATAACACAGCAACTCCCATGAGGGAGCCTGGGAGGTAGACATGCATTATTAGAAACAAATGGTGCTTGACATTCACTGTTAAGATTTCCTACTCAAGCTATACTTCCCTTTGTTCTAAGGGGTCTCATGTCTACATATCACTGCCTTCTACAATACCATGCTAAAAGTTCCCCTGAAAACACAGTTGTCCTTGATGACTCTTTGCCCTGAGCGACCTCGACATCTGTCATTAGATTTATTTTTCTACACAGTACATAAAATCTTTAGTATTTAGAGTGAAACATAAATTAATGCTTCAGAGCACACAAGAAGATAACCTATTAGATCAAGTGAGATAGTTCCTCATGTCATCACACCCAATAGGTAAGGATGGTGTGGATTTATCAGATCTCTCTGCACTGTGTTTGGTCATAGCTGCTTTTTCTCTTTTTCTTCTTCTTTTTCTTTTTTTTTTTTTAACTTTGATGAGAATAGCACTGTCCTTCACTTACCTCAGGTGCAGACCATGGACTGCCTGATGCAGCAGTTTCCAAACAGATGTCGGATTTCTTTCTGTGCTTGAATGCAATTTATTTTCATTTTTCATCATTATTGTAGTGTAAGGGAGATGTCTACTTCACGTTGATAAAATTCTCCTTGATTTCTATTGCTATAGCAACCTATGGGGTCACTTCATGATTTCTGATGTTATTCCTTTGGGCTTTCTACCATCTTAGCTGAATTCTCCACCATGAAGCTTTCTTGCAACTACGTTCTTAACTGAAATGTGTTGATCTGAATTAGCTTGTTGGGTTTTTTTTATATTAAGTCAATACAGTGGCCCAGTAGCCGTTATGGCTCATTTTAGTTAAGTAATTACAGATATTGTCACTGATTCCAGATTGCTTCAGAATCAGAAAACCCATGAGAAAAAAAGCATCCTTTCAAGAAGATAAAAGATAAATCCCATTATACAGAAGAGATTTGAAAAATAGTGCGTAAAGTGTGTATGGTCTTGCTGAATATAACCTTGGTTTAACTAAATCTAAGAATAATAGGTCTCTGTCTGGTTTAGTTTTCCCTTAATTAATAGAACAGAAACTATAAAGAAAAAAATAATAAATGTTTCATCGATCTTGAACTCATCTTCACAGCAAAAGCTTGAAGCAAGTAATTGTAAAAGAAGAGGTAGAAGTATGAACTACAGATTTAGATTATAATTATAAAAAAATAATGATGTTTGGTGGTAGAAATAATAAAATAAGAAGGAATAAAAAAATAGTCTAACTCCTTTAATACTATAATGTAAAGATTTCAATTACAGTTTACATGGCCTTGCAGCTGGGCTAAGCCTTGTAGCTGGGAAGCAGAAGGGATGAAAGGAACATGTCCTGGGATCTCACGGGGATTGCACAAAATCTGTCAATCCTGTGAATTGCTCAAAAGGGACTTATCAAATCAGTTGATGTGTTTAGACCCAAGACAGCCTCAATTTAGGATGTTTCCAAAGTAGCTTTTCAGGTTTACAGAAGGGTAGAGGTGATCGTGCTGTAAAGCCTTTGATTTCCCTTTCTTTGCCCACTGGTAATTCCACCTCTTCTAGAGGGATGCTCAGTCTTAGAAACTATTTCTTTAATGTTTCTACTTCTACCCAGATTTTTTTAACAGATGTCTGAAGCTGCAGCCACTCTGAAGGGTGAATGAGACCGTGATTGTTGGCTGATAGACTTTTCGTGTATTACATATGGAAGCAAGAAAAAGATTTTAAAACCAGTATTTTAGTGCTAATAACTGTGTCAGGAAGAGCTTAGCTAGCAAGAAGATCAGGATGATCTGTGTGAAGCCTTTGGAGGCCTGCAGTTCTCTTCCAAAAAAGCAAGCATTCTCACCTTGAAGCTCCCTTGAGGTATTCTGCCTCATAAGTATTAGTCTATACGGTTTTTAATTCTGTAATGACTTTGATTTCCTTGGAAGTAAATCAGTTGCTGTCAGTCCGATGGCATGGCTCCTCAAAGTCTGCCATAATTACAGTGCTCATATTTTGTTCCGCTGCTGCAGCAGACGTTGTTTAAGAAAAAGGGGCCTAGGGTTTGGTTTTTTCATCAGAAAGCACCACCTAGTGTTATGTTTTAAAATTGTATTTAAAAAATACAAAGAACAATTAAAAAAAAATTTGAGGACTTCACTGTAAAATAAATGAAAAGTCTAGAAAGGAGAAATGACCCTTCCTGTACAAGTGACAGTGTAACAGAAGTGTACAAGTCACAGAAGAGAGTGCCCTTGGCACTATTGAGTAGTAAGTTCACTCAAGGGTCCTTCCAAAATGTTTTGAATCATCTTACCATTGTGTATTTTACATCTCTTTCATTCCAGCCTTCCAACCAATGTTTCCTTGTGTCCTACGTGCTTGTAAAATGGCTGTATTTCACAAGAACTTACGAGAGAAGTGACTTTATTTGACAGACAGGATGTAGTAAAATCTGAATTATTTTGTTCATAAGTATCTTTATTCTTGTCACATTAAAGCCTTTTTTTTTTCTATGTTATGTATTTTATTGTTTGGGTTTGAGTCAAAATCATTTCACCCTTTGTGCAGTACTCACAATGTGGCTGTATACACAGGTCTCACGGGTATCCTGACTTCTTTGGCCAGAGCAAACCTCAGGTGAGAAAGCCTCAGTTTTGATGGGATGAAAAAGAGCAGGACTAACTGTCAAAAGAGGATGTTTCCTTCCTTAAAGCTCAGGTGCTTGTGGTTAGAACTGCACAAAGGGGGATACCTCAGCACTTTCTGCTGTCCCACTGAGTATTTGGTACAGGTCTCAAGAAAGCATTTCATATAGAGAGTAAGAGTTCCAGCAGAGACTGCTAAGAGAGATTTGCCATTGTAATTCCTCTATCTTAGGGGTTACAACAGACTCTTTTTTGTAGGTGAAAGCTGTTTATCATGTTACCATGTTTTAGTAAGAAAAGCAGCAAACTTTCTACTGACAGGACCAATAGATTGTGATGATGATTCTTGAAGCTGCAGAGTACCTGGAGTCCTCTTATCTCAATATAAGCTCTAGATGTAAAATCACTCCATGAATTGCTAATATATAAAGTACATAGTATGCCAGCTGTGAGGAAGATGTCTCAGATGTGGTATAGCAAATCTGACATACTGTTATCTGCTTCAAGAAAGCAGCAGAAGTTTAGCTGGAAGAAGGATTGAGCAGTATTTAGCTTGCCTGATGTCTTTTGAATTTATAATGTTTAGTATGTAGAAGAATTTTTAATTACAGTCTCTGGAGATCAAACACGTGTGAAACAAAAATTATCAAGAATTTGATCGTAGAGCCACTGGAGTCTAGGAAACATTATCAGTAACTCTGCTGAGAATTTGGAATCTGTCCAGGAGTAATCAGTTTGAATAATAAAGCAAAACGTTCTGAAGAAAGCAAAGGCACTTAAATGAAGAACTATTATCTAGGGCAGCCCGAGAAGAATTTCTCAGGGAATTAATATCTTTTAAACTTGAAGTAAGATCTAGAATTAGAGAACTATTTTTAATATGTGGCAAGATTTTTACTCTGGAGAAAATGGATGAAAATAACTGCCCGATGTCCTATGGGTCCTTAAAATAATTCCAACAAAATAAACAAGGGCTGGAAGGAAATGAAATACAATAGTTTGAGAACTGGAGGCAGGAGAGATGCTTCACCATCTGAATCATGGTGAAGGGTCTGTACAGTGACTTAAGTTCAGCATTTAATGGGAGCAGTGAAATTCAGATTTACTACAGACACCAGCAGTAGTTCACTAGATTATCTTTACTGTGATAACTATTGCTTTAGAATAATGTTGGGTTTACCCTACAGCAAACCTTGGGAAAAACTTCAGAGGCATTAAGCAGGTAAAAAAAAAAATAATTGAAAAAGTAGCTGAAAGCAACTTGTATTGTTTTAGAGCAAACCAGAACTGATCTGTAACATTAAAACATAATATTTCAGAATATGTGAGGGGTTTTTAAATGAAATGTTATCTTTCGGGGAAAAGCTGAAAATGGGAGAAATGATGTTTTTCTGGGTAGTCCTGTTATTTATCCAAATATGGACATTGAAAGTAAGTGGCCAGGATATTCAAACACTGAAAGGAACTTCTTACCAAAGACAGACAGCTTGTATGCCCTGAAGGGCAGAAGTAGGTGAAGTATTCTGAGGTCAGACTGCATTTGCAAACAATCAAATTAAAACTTTGAAACAGAGCTCCGTTCCTGCATTTGAAGAATCTTACCCTGTGGTAGATGACAGAGATGTGATTCATGGACCTCTGATGTCTCTTCCATTCCTGCCAATACAGTGGCAAGGGAAAAGGTCAGAATAAATTATAGTGAATAAAATGTTATCTGATCCTTATTCTAGCATATTCCTAAGGACAGGCAACCACTGATTGAATGCCAGAGATGAAAAGTGGTTGAAATTTAGGGTATAACTTGTTTATAACAGCATGCAGTTTATTAACATCTTTGCTTTTTTATGTTAATTAATTGTTTTTATGTTAATTAATTTATGTCATTAAGTACCTCAGGCTTTGGAGAAATTTTTGAAACATATTGAGAAATACAGCATGGCTGTTTAAAAGAGTGGTGAGTTCATCCCACTGATGGCAATACAAACTGACTTTATTAATGCTTCAGCTTCTTAAATCAACAATTTATATCAGAATAATAGGTATCATTTTGAATTTTACGGTAAGTTTTCATGGTAGTAGAAAGAGCTTAAAAAATATGTAACTCATGTATTTAGAACTCAGAATATATCTGAAATACATGCCAAAATATCTCTTTATATTTAGGACAGTTGAATTATTTTTATAGCTGGATTAATGTTATTGGAATATCGGGGGTTGTATGATGTGTACAGCAGAATATAGAAGACATTGTGTTACATCTTGTTTTCTGCTTGCATGGAAGCCTTATTCTTTATTGTTGACTTGAGGCTGCAGGTACAATTTAGATATATAGGCACTTACTAGACACATACACTCACTATAGGTATGTATATATGTCACTATATATGCATATGTGTTTAGTGATTTCAGTGTTCTTTCACGTTTTGACCCTGAAAAATTTCCCGGAGAATTGGACCACTGAATTGAAAGGTCACTTTTCTGACAGCGAATGTATAGTTGGATTTTACAGGCCTCCTAGAATAGTCCGGAGACCTATTGGCACCTGGGAGCCTGGATCGAGAACTAGAGTACAAATACATGCCGTTACATAATACGGACACGAGATGGCAATAGAAGGACATTGGAAAATGTCAGTGCTATTTTGCTTTTAATTCAGTGTAGTGAAAAAATGAAGGACAATAAAACTGCTTTTTCTCCCTGTTGTAAAAAAACGCTGATTAGTAGAATAGATGTTATGAAGTGTGATTTTTCTATTGAGGAAGGGACCGGATTTAATGGACAGTAGGTTTTGAGCTGCTATCAGTTATAAACTGCCTCAGATGTTGGTTGATTTAATTTTGAAGATGCAAAAATAAATTTTGTAATGTATTAGTAGCTGTATTAATATTAGTTGGGGTCTGCAGCCCTTTCTTGTCAGCCATAGTCTCAGAAAAACACAAAACAATAGCAAACGCACCCACTCTGTTCAGGGAAGAGCTGCCTCAAGTGGCACTGACTGGCTGTGCAGGAAAAGCGGCACAGCAGGTAAAAGGCACCTGCTCATCACTGGAAGCAGCAGATATCAGCATTACTGATTTCAATAGCACATTCCTGCTTGTGTAGTGTATGTGTACCCAGTGAGGAGCTTGAGTTGTCCTATCAGCCCAAGATATGACTGTTTTTCACAGAGGTCTCTGTACAAACTGCTTTGCGAAGGCTCTTGCAACACAAGAAGCGCTGGCATACCTGTCTTTCTTTAGTAAGGCTAAATCCTCACCCAGCGAAGCTTGTTGTCTAGAATGAGTATTAAGTGTGAACTGGCTAATGACCACAGAAATTACAATCACTGTTGGTAGATATATTAAAATAAGTTATGTTTGTAATTATGATTTGGTTTAGAACTGCAGTTCTGAGTGAATGTGACATACCATATAGAGCCTTAATGAATTTTATATATGAAGTTGCATAGAGGTCACAAAGGTAAGAGGTGGTGGCTCACCAATGAGCATATAGTACAACTGGTTTTATCTCCAGGATAGCCTTGGAGTTAGTCTTTGCAAGAACCTCTCTATATAGCCCTTTTATCAGATAAAGTACCAGTTGTTTTGTTCTGGACCAGTAGAGCCAGTAATGTTGACTTTTACACAAGACTTTTTTTGTGTGTGTGCTTATGCTAGGGGAGTCAGGTGGCTCTCACAGCCATTTGAGGGAATTTGATTCACCTTCGGTCAGCAACATGCTTTCTGCCTGTGAAAGTCTGAAAAAGCCAGAGTGACACTTGCTAAATTATTCTCACCATCCAGTTGAAAAACATATTCTTATTTTAGAAGGAGATTGTCAGGTTGCTTCAACACTTGCCTGTCCGGTAATAATAGAGCCTCATACCCAAACAGCTAAGGGGGAGGTACAGGACTGGAAAATTTTACATCAAGCTAAAAGGACAGTTTCAGAATACAGACTAGGTTCTGAAGCTGCATGGCAGATAATAAGATGGATTTTTTCGGCTGATGTAAATTCCCCGTATGACTGTCAAAATATGGCTCATCTGTTATGTACTCCCTCACAGTTTCTGCTATGTGAGAAAGAATGGTATCAATGGGCACAAATGGAGGCTCATAGACCTAGAGCTCTCAATGACCTGTTGTATGCAGTAACAGCTGACATGTTAACAGGAAGTGGTGCATTTTCTGACATAAATCGACAATTGCAGTTTCCCCGAGAGATTCACCATACTGCTGCATGACTTGCAGAATTTGAATTGTATTCTATCCCCACTGACAAGAAGAAGATTACTTTTACAAGTGTCCATCAGGGTCAGACAGAGTCCTATCCTCACTTTATAGACCGTTTGTGTGACTCTCTGCTATCTTATTCAGATTTTACTCATGAAACCAGAGATAAAATGTTTCGTCTGCTAGCCTTTGAAAATGCTAATGCTAGTACCAAGCGCTTATTAGGTGCTATACCGCAAGGCTGCTCTGTAGACAAAATGCTGATAAGGGTATCCTGTGCTGAGCAGAATAATCAGACTGCATTCGTAGCTGAGACAGTAAAAGACATGATGCAGCAACAGACTCAAGTTATACAACAACAGACTCAAATTTTAACTGCTGCTCTCACCGGAAAGAAGCAAGAGATAGTAAAGAAAGGCATTTTGTCAGATAAGCTGGTTTGCTATCATTGCGGGCAGACTGGACATCTTCGTGCTTGTTGTCATACTATTGTTTGGTGTGATGTTTGTCAGAATGGGACTCATGCTACTGCTGTTTACAGAAGGAGAATGGGAAACAGGAAAAAGAGCACATGCAGCCACATGACGACAACAGTAGCCGCGGCACTCCAGGATTCTTGCAATCCACACCACCAGCAAACCAAGGAAACCTTGACGTGGACCTGGAGACCACGGTAAATGTGACACTTACATCTGTAGTAAAAATATCCAGTCAAGAGCAGGGACCTCTAACACATAATCAAAGACTAGGGAGTTTGCTTTTAGGGTGATCCTCCTTAGCACTAAAAGGTGTTATTGTTATACCAGGAGTAATTGATGCTGACTGTACAGGTGTAATTCAAATAATAGCCTATACCCTAAACCCTCCGATTACAATCCCACCAGGCAGTAAAATTGAACGAATTGTCGCTTTACAACCTCAACAACCATTGCAATCAGATCAACTACGATCTGGTGGTTTTGGATCCACCAGCCCAGAAGTTTGTATAACATGTTCCTTGCAAGATCGTCCCAATGTGAATGTCACTGTAATGAAAAATTTGCTAACTATTTCTCTTACAGTAGTGATGGACACCAGAGCAGACGTTACCATTGTGAGTCATACATAATATCTGGCCCCCTCAGTGGCCCTTAAAGAAACCAGGATCCTCTATAATGGGCGTAGGTGGAGGGGTCTCAAACAATGATTAGTGATAAAACAGTGCATGTCAGTGTCAAGGGAGAACCTGCTGTATCTACCTTTGTTTATGTCACAGTTACCCGCTAATTGACAAATGTTGATGGGAGAGATGTTTTGAACCAGATGGGAGTGATTTTGACTACAGAAAACAAGCCTTTTTGGTAATGGCCAATGCTGAACAGCCGCCCATTATTCCTTTGAAATGGACTACAAATATAACAGTATGATTCAGAGATTCACAGATATTAGGGGTTGGAAGGGACCTAGAAGATCATCTAGTCTAACCCCCCTGCCTGAGCAGGATCACCTAGAC
>JAOEGS010017922.1:587-17818 GCA_025447755.1 Corythornis vintsioides | reverse complement strand
TCCCTATCAATCTCTTTCAGATTTCTGCACCAAACCCCTGGTTCACAACCAAACCTATTTAATTATTTTCAAGGTTCACAGCACAGATTTTCAGTGTTACTTGTATAAAATCTGCAAACATTTACTGAAGCTTTTAAGGAGAGCTTTATGTTAAAAACAAACCATCCCCCTGAAAAGTAGTAATAACATCCTCATAAGTTCATAGTTGCTAAGCCAGCCAAAAACACCACACAAAAGTCAGTTTTGTTTTAGTTCAGATGTAATTCCTCTCCCATTTTTAACTGCTCCATGATTTTGGTACTGATGACTACACTGATGGGTTCATTTGGTTTAAACCAAGTATTTCTACTGCAATTCTTGGAAGAATCATTCTGTTTGTCAGGTTTTGCAGGCACAGAAGTATAACTGCAATCTGAAATCTAGGACTCGGTTTGAGTGGGCTCTTTTCAGTTGTAAAAGTATTCAAATAACACCAGATGTTAACTGCTCCTCTGGCTTGTCATCTAACAGGACATCACCACTTGACGTTTTTCAGCACAGTAGGATCATTCAGCACAGGGCCACATTCCCCTGGTTTCAGGCCTGAAGTTAGAATCAGCTAATACTGGACCTGGGTCTTTATCAGGATCAGAGAGAAGATACCAGGCAATTCCCAGCTTGCCTATGTGAGCATCCCCAGTAAAGAAATTTGTTTTACCACCTTAGCAGAAAGTTACTCAGTTGCACAGAAGAGGCCTTCAGCGAACTCCAAGATGATCACTTCATATAGCTGCTATCCAACAGACTGAACAGAGCATGTACTGTAGTGACTGCACACAGCACACACTGACCGTTTCGTAGCTAGCACATAGCCATACAAATTCCTAAGGCAGTTGCACAATGCTAACACAGTAACAACAGAAATGTGTGCAAACAGCAGAAACTAATGCAACATTGGTGAACACTATGAGGAAAAGCATACCAAAGACAGCTTCATCTTCCATTAGTTGAGTGTATTTCTATCACCCAAGTAGAGGGATGAAATCAAGCCTTTTGTCCATGAATTTTCATTTTTTGAATGAAATTTGCACAACTGCAAAGGGAAAGAGCCATCGTAACCACTAATTTACAGCACCTGCAAGAAATAAGGTACCTCAACAGTTTGTAATTCAGGAGTTAATCTACTTAAAGTTTTAGAACAAACCCCTACTTGTTATTTTAGTACAACTACACTCTTTGGCAGAAGATGGTCATACTACTCACCAAAGAGAAAACTACCTATTTCCAGTGGACCAAACCATGATATCTCACAGTAAGACTATTTTAGACACATTCTAAACAGCCCCAAATATTTGAAAAACATTTTTTTTCCATAACTTCAGGCTATCCTTTATTAAAGAACTCTGATTGGGTTTTTTTTTCCAGGATAAGCCAAGTTGCCTGAGAGCGTTTTGAAGATAACTAGTCCTCCTCTGAGCACATGAACACACACTATTACATTGATGCATAAACAACTCAGGGAACCACCAACTCTCTTGATCAAACAAATCCACACCTGAAACTCCCATCATGCTACTCAGCTGAGTTATTACTCATTGAAAAAGAACAGCAAGTAACTTCTGATACATTTCACAGACAACGGTCATTTTCTCCCCTCCTACATAAACTGAAATGCCAAATACCAAACCTATTTGTAGCAGTCCAGATTAGTTCTAACAGGCAAGTCACTGAGAGGATAAACTGATCTGAACATTTAGCTAACCTCTAATAATTATTCCTACTTACTAGTTTTTTGTACCCCAAATGTACAGAGTAATTAAGATAATGGAGAAAGTCTGATCCTTGTCTGGAAGAGCTCCCATGAGTGGGAAAGAAACAAAAGTAAAACAAAACTGCAAGAGAACTCAATCTCCATTGACAACCACCTGTGACAGCAGTGGATCCTGGCTGTCACTTTGCACAAGTGTCTTTTAGCCTTTACTGGAATTATGCCAAAGGAAGATGACCGTTGATAGATATTCATGAAGTTACACAACACTGTAAATCTCTCTCAACAGAATACCAGAAGACATCCTACAGACTCTAGGACTTCATCCTCTTGGTTTTTATTGATGTTCTTACCACATTACAAGTGTTAACTCTGGTGGCATGAGGCAGCAGGTCACCTTTGGAGACTACACACATGCTCAGCTTCAGAGAAAAGAAATCTTGAGAGTCCAACAGCCCATCTCACTTGATTTTTCTCCTACCAAACAAAGCATACCCACGTGAACATGCATCTGATGCAACTTACTGATTGTATCAGGGTGCAATTGGGGTTGGTGATTGCTGGCACCAAAAACCAGCACAGTATCCCAGTACCTCAGTTCCATGCAAACATTCAGGTTTATCTGTGATCAATGTAAAGTCAATCAGTGTGCAAGATCATTACCAACCAGCTTCATGCAGATATACCTTGAAAAGTGACTCTATGAACGTGGTATGAGGGTGAGGTAGGGAGGAAAGGAGTGTAGTGTTTATTTCCTTTTAACTTTCCATTTCATACGTGTTCAATGCCATGTCTGAACACGTTCAGACATTTCTTCCCCTCCCCACTTACCCTTCTTCCAAATGCTTGCCCTACAAATTGTATCTGGGATCTGAAAATTAAACTGAATTATTTCTTTCTCTTTCTTATGCACACAGAGTAATAAAGAGTCTTTGCAATCCAAATTCTACACTTGTATACACCTGCGTTAACCCCATTGTCCTCAAACTATTTCCTTAACAATGGCTGTGGGTTTGTACAGGTGTTGAACAAGCCCCATAATTGGAATTTAACAAACAATTCCAACTGAAGGAGAAAAAAGGAAAAAAAAAAAAAAAAGAAAAGAAAAAAAAAAAAAAAGAGTGAAAATTCAGCTCACTCCTTGTGGCATTATCTAATGCATTCAAGGAGCAGGAAAAAAACAAAACCAAAAATAAAATGGTACTTTGGCGTGTGTAGATGCTGACTGCCAGTTTTCTACTTAGATCCACTAACCAGAGTAGTATCAGGGAGTGTAAATTAAAACCTTTTGCTTCTCATTTGCACCATCTTTCCAGCATTCTCTTTAGCCTCCTTCCCACTTTACTGAGTACTCTGCTTCCAAAATAAACTTTGTTAGCTCCCCCTTGGGATCACAAATTTAGGCCAAAATCCTACAAGCCCCAATGCATGGACCCAGCTGGGCTGAGGACAGTTCTTCAGAGGGCTGACGCGGAAGCAAGCCCAGTGCACACGTAGGATCAGGGCTGTGTTTGCACCACAAGTTCCCGGGGAAGGGAAGCACCTCCAAATCTCTTACCACCACATCTATAAACAACCCCAATTAGAAGCAGAAAAGCAGGCTTGAGGAAATGCTGCACAACAAGGACACTGGCTGCTCTGCATCTCCACCTCAACTTAACAGCTGCTTTCAAGGCTGAGCTACATTTTTACATAGCTATAATATCACATGGAAGCTTTCTGCTGCTGTCATGAGCTCCTGCTTGTGACCGTGACTTAAAAAACAGCTCCTTCGAGCCCGCCCTCTCCATGTGTCAAGCCACAGCCAGGACATCAGCTGCAGATGTAGTCAGGCTTTGTTGAAATGGATAATTTGGTCATAACAGTCTAACAGGAAAGGTTATCTGGCTGGCAAACAAAAATGATCAGTGACTTTATAGAGCCAGCAATTACTCCTTAGTGATGTAGAATTACTACAGAGCACTCATTACTGAAGAGATGCCAGTTACTGACAAATTACCAAACTGAGAAATTAATTATCAGCTGAGAAAATAATGCACAAGGGATAGGACTGAGAAAGCCATGTTCAAGAGAGGTCCATAATTTGAAACAAGTACATTCTCATCAACAATTAGTCCTCGTACAATTAGTACCACACTGGGTGCTCTTTCACGATGGCAGACATCACAACTGGTCTGCAAATCATCAATAGTGGAAACGAAATAGCATGATCTAAAAAAAAAAAGGAGACATTGTTCAACCTGACCATGACATTGTCCAACACACAGACCCGACTCTATGCTTCAACACTGCATAAGCTATTCAGCATTACTGCCAGAAAAATCTTCTCCTCCCTCTTTCTTGTGCCTACAAGACAACTTCTACATGTTGAGAAAACCCTCGGGTATTCACACACCATGCTCACAGACAAGCAAGTGAACTAAGGGAACATGTTCTCTGAGGAAGCACACACAGAAGCATGCTTTGCTGAACATCAACAGGCATTTTTGCAATGCAAACTCCAAGACAAGCAATTTTTCCACAGCTTTTTCATGCGAGGGGTCAATCCTGTGAAAAAATATATCAGCTTTTTTAAAAAAATATATAAAAAGATGAGGCAAATTCTTCATCATTATCCAGATAAATAACTAAGGGGGTGGAAGTGAAGAAAAAATCTGAATACAGAAACTGCCCATGACCTCCTAGTTACAACTTTCACAGCCAGAAGTATTTATTAGCTGTAACAATGTTTCTGTCATCAGTGGCAAGACCTTCCTTTTTCCTCCTGTCAGTATCACAGGAACCTGGTGCAGATGCTAACTGATGCCGTGTCTCCAGAATAAAAGAAGGAATGATGAAGTAGAGGCACAACACTCACAGGATTCCAACACAACTGCTAACTAACCGTGCCACAGGTACACGGCACCACGATACAGAGAAACACAAGACAGAGCAAAGACATCAGCCTGCAGTGCTGCTCCCTTACTACATTCAGTTTAGTGGTGAATGAAGGAGAGAAACATAACACAGACTAGATGATTAAGTAAATTAGCCAAGGTTGCTACCTCCAAGCCTTAAAAAAGCAAAGATCCTACTTTATTTTGGGAAGAACAAAGCAATCACAAAGCCTAAATAACTAACTAAAAGGACATCAAAATTACAAATTTTGAGCCCAGTATGATTGCCAAAAAAAAGCAGAGGAGCTTAATAGTTTCTTTTCTTTAAAAGTCAAGGCAAACAGAAAATTTAGTAGTCACATTTCCTTCCTGGGGCAAGAATACCCACACTGCTCACTCACCCATTCACTCCCATTTTTCTCTGTGCAGCATCTGACCAAAAGAAATCCAGAGCACAACCTCTGGACACTCCTGCACTGTACACAGAAACAACTCTGATTTTTACAGTTTTATTTGGCTTGGTCTCAAGACTCAGTCTCATGTGATCCACAGGCCTGATCCTTCTCCTAATAAGAGCAATGGCAAAACTCCATCTGATTCAAGATTTCTGGACCAACATTCCAATGGCAAGAGCATGAACTTCAAGGGTCCAAACCTTGTTCATTCACTTTTCTTCCACAAGGAATCCTGTTAAAAATAAATGGACTGTTCCTAAGAATCAAAGATTAAGGATTCAGTAAGAGGAGAAATTGACTGAGAGATATTTGGGGTTACCCCTCCAGGAGAACACAGGCACATTCCCAAAGCATTCACTGATTTCTGTATATCAAATTAGACCACCAATAAAAACAAATACAAGCAAAATGACTAAAAATGTCATTTGAGGAAGTAAGAAGAAGCCCAAGTCCTCCTCCTTTTAAAACAAGGGCAATCAAATGATGAGTAGCTGAAAATGTGACCACACACACACACACACTCCTTCATATACACATACATACACAGAGGCAGTTCATCAGAACTGAATCGGAGAGAGAAAGATGAATTTGAACCCTTTATCCCCTGTCCTTTATAAAGGCTGCCACTCAGTAAACGGAGATTGCTCTAATTACTGTGACAATTCTGCACCCCGTTCAAACAACTTTTGTGTTCTGGACAGGTTTCTCTGCGAGTTTGAAATTCTTGGCCTGAGAACCACTCTTGTCTAAAAGAGGTTTCTCGTTGCAAGCGCAGAATGAAACACTAACAAGTTGTCCCTCTTTTCAGCTCCTTTCATTCTCCTCTTTTCCAATTGCCTGATTCAGGGCTTAATGGAAACTTGTCAAGGCTTTTCTTCCCACAAACCCTGTAGAGCCCCAAGGCAATCTGTGCACAGAGTAACCACAGGAATCTCATCTTGTCAATTAAAACTGAACAGACACCTGATAACCCACTATATATATGTTCACAAATAATATACATCACATGCATGTATACAGATGTGCCCACGTAACCAGTCCTGTACCCACATTTGGGCATACTAGCAGCACAGCAACATGCCACTTACCATTTACAGCCACCCAGCTGCACCCAGGTTCTAGTTTTTCCTTTTTAATTTCATATTTATGAAATTTAAAACAAGGTACTACTCACAAGCACTAGAGTTGAGCAACAGATTTAAATGGAAAATAAACTAACTAGATATAACAGGCATTTGGCCTTTAATAACCTTGGGGATTGTAAAGGTATTTAGCTGCTATCCAGATAAAATAAGCTCTGTGGATATTCTTTACACAGCAGTTTTTACAGTAGTTATATTTGTGACTAGCTACACTGTAAAGCAATTTTTTTTTTTCTTTGACACAGACATGTTTTAAGCTACATTTTATGGTGCAGTTTAAAAATTAAGAAAAAGCCCATCGGGGAATGTAATAGGGATGAAAGTAAATGGAGACACATTTAATTACAATAAAAATCTTAAAAACTTGACTTCCAGACAGACAACTAATCTGTAACTCTTTTCAAAGGGAAAAAACCTTCCTGCCAATGTCCCACAGAAAACAAAGGTAGAAACACTGCCATCTTATTCTTCTGATGTGTTCATTCAAGGTCATACCTTCCCCTGGATTCTTTAATATTGGCAAACATTTATAATAGCATGATTTCAAAAGCAGTCTGTTCAGCCTGGGTGCAGATCAGTGCAGCATCTATATGCCATCTTCCAGGCCTTGCCTATGTCACAGTAGTGGCCCTGGTTTTATAAATCTCTTCAATCTAATTAAACCAATGCAAACAGCTTACTGTGTACGCTCCCCCAAACAGTTCACCCATTTAACCAAGTTAAAATTATTCAGGCTAGGGTTTAACGCAGTTCCAAGAGAACCTTTATTAAATATTTGCAGCATAAAAAAAAAAAAAAAAAAAAATAATCAATGTAGTGGTTTGTCTAGAGAATAGAAAAGCCTATAGCCTCAGACATTTCCAGATCATTATTTAAGGAGTCACTGACATCAGGGGGAGTTTGCATATGCTCAGAGAGGTACACTCCCACTTCTTAAAACAAGGCAAATTGTTTCTATTGTATCAACATCCAAGTATCTCTCATATGCCCCAGAAAGTCTCTTTGCAGTATTTTCAGTTTGGCGTTTTCTATTACTTCCCACATCCGCCTTCTGGGTGTCTCAGTTGCATCATCGCCACTAGTAGATTAAAAAGCAGAGGCTGATTTTGTGGTATACAGCATCTTTCACACCACAGATACTCCGGAGAGCTCTACAAAGCTGTGAGATAGATACTGGTTGAGCACAATTATACATTCATGCTTGGTAGCCATTAGGCATGCAATTGTACTTCCCACAGAGCCTAGGGCATCAAAACCTGTTCTGCCAAGAGGGGAAAACAGTTAGGCAGGACTAACTGTATCAGTAGGACTAACAAAATGGTTGTGGGACCTTTAACACTGCAGGGAGTCCCTCCTGAAATCACCCTCTCCTCCCAGTCAGATACCTGCAGGAGTTTGGTACCCAAAAGATCTGACCCCAAAAAGAAGCTGCCCTCCCATCTTCTCCCTCCTCACACTTCATCCAGCAAGCAGCAAAAGCATTTCAAACAACACAGATCTATTCTCTGCTCACCAAAGCCTACTCGTCTCCTATAATTTCTACCATTTTCCTGTCATCATTTCTTCTTTGCTGAAACCAGCAGCATATGAGTCACAGAGCAATCATTAACTTTTACAACTTCCATACAAATCCACCTACTCATATTAGAAAAGCAGTATTGACATGCAACACAGCCTCGGACCAAATCCTTATCCTGTCAGGATGCTCCGTGCCTCTGTGGGAAACTTAAGCTCTTGCTTCTGCAGTATCTAAGAAACTACCCCTGGAAGCATAACTTTTTTTTTTAGTCCCCAAGAGTGAAGAACACCACAGTAGCAGCAATATATCAATATGACATTTAGTTGAGTTTGCCTTTTTCAATACCTTTATCCACTTTTGAAGAAGTTGTCCATTGGTTCAAATCACGCAAGAGCCTGATCCAAAGACCTTCGTTATTAATAGAAGCCTTTTTTCCACTGACTTTAATGGATCTTGGACCAAGCCCAAGGAAGACAAGATTTCACAGCAGTAAGAGTGACACACATTCTCCACATTCAAAGAAAAAACAATACACAACATTTATGATGTTAATCTGTATTGAGTAGTTTTGTGTTTTGCTTTTTTAAAATAGGCTCTAGCTGTCAGATTAATACACCCAAAATGTTTCTCTGAGGTTTGAAGGAATTATGGGCAGATACAAAACACCACAGTGAGTTATATTATATTCCCAGTATTTTCTCCAACTAGAGCAAAAAGGCACCATCTATAGCAACATTTCTTCAAGTTGCTGCAGCCACACTTTAAAGTGTCCCATCATCATACACTCCTCTGGTAACAGCTACATTACCCATGATGAATTAATTTGTATTAATATGGCTATCACACGCATTTCCCTACGAAACCCATTGTTCTGGAGCATTAATAAAATCCCTCAACAAGTGAAGTAACATAGTACCCCTATATTTAGTTTAAAGAAAATTAAATACATTGAACAAAATTGCTAATATCTTTAGTACATAATAACTGGCACGGCAAGCAGAAACCCAGTTATCTTCTCAGTATGTATTTATAGCATCACCCTTCCCCATTCATTCCACATTTTCTTAGAGAATCTGCTGTACCCTACATCTGCAATTCATTGACTTTACAATTTACCACATGTTGAGATGGAGAGGTCTCAGCTCCATTTGAATCACTGCACAAATATGCAAGTGATTTATCGTTTTAAAACTGAAGACTGCAGAAGAACGACTCCACTTTTCCTGAACATTACTCCTTCTGGCAGACCATGAACAATTACAGCGCGTACTAATTAAGCTCTGTAAATGTGCTGTGCCCTGCTAATGCCTACCAGGCCTCAAATTTAGTTGCATGAAGCCAAACTTCAGCCAGCAACTTAACTCGTTCAGCACTGTCCAGTTGCCTGAGTGTGACCCCACAAAGAATAAGGGTCGAGGGTTTAGCCAACCTAAAACAAAGGCGCAAGACTGAACAGATTTTGCCAGAAAGAATTGGAGGGGGGGAGATGCCACAGAGGGCTGGAAGCATCTTGGGAATTGGAGGAACATTCTTGTTGATAACCTGTTAAAAAGGTACAATACCACACCAGCTTTGCAGCGAGGTGCTGGGGGATTTGGATCTGTCCCCAGGGGCTAATAAGTCACAGTGCTCCATTGATTAGGGAAATGCATAAAACCTTCAACAAAACTGTACAGCTATTTGTGGAAGGCCCAAATTGACAGCCCTCCCGCCCTCCCAACTCCCCACCCCCCTTTAAGTCCACTTTTACATGGCTCTTAGAAGAAAAACATATGGGCAAAGAAGCACAGCTTTCCACCACACACATAACCCTACCTTTTTCTTAAATTAGTCTCCAAACACAACAGCAACCTACAGGGAGGCCAAATTCAACTGCTGAAGAAATTAAAGCTAAAAGCAATACCTCAGAATATTTGAGTAATCACATTATCTTGTTAAAACACACACACGTGCACACCCAGCATAGAGAAGACAGCAACACTTCAAATCTGACTGTCCACTCTAAAAAAGTGTTTAATGGGAAGCAAGCTGAGAATAATGAGCTTTGATGAGTGAAGTAGCATTTCTCCTTGGGCCCCAGACTTTCCTGACACTTAAGAGTCAATCCCCAAATCCCAAGCTTCCCCTCCAACCATCCGTTTAAATACTGGTGGGTTTTCCCCTCCTCCCCGTTTCTACGATTACTCCTCCCGCTCTAACATCCCTCCTTTGTCCTCCAATTACTCTCCCGTGGCCCCCACTCTTCCCGGTCTTCCCACCAGTTGCCCCCCCCAAAACACCTTCCTCAGTATATCCCCCCTGTTCCCCTCACTGATCTATGTGTCCATCCCACATTGTCGGTTCCACCAGGACAGAAGTCTTCTCCCCCCAAAAAAGCCTCAACCCTTAACACCTCAATTCATTCCATGCATGTTCTCCCTTAACGTGGGGGGTTTCTGCTTTGTAGGAGGCCCTGTTTTAAACGCACAAAACAGGCCAATGTATGCATTTCCAAGCATCCACCTTTTACACAAAAACCTGATGCAAATTTACTTTTTTTCCCCCCTCCTCTCCTGGATCAGTGGTAACGTGAGAAAATTAAAGGACATTTCCAGGTGTCATCTGTCTTTAAATGTTTGCTTGTGTCGGTATCTAGGAAATACTGCCGAGACCTCTGTGAAGGACCTGAGCTGTGATAAACTTCTCCCTCCTTCAGCCTGGCTGCGTCATCCCCCAGCCCAGCCTTTACAGCACTGCAAGCGTTAATTATAAACTTCGGAGCTTACATTAAAAATGCACACACATAAATCAGCAGTTGGGAGGAGGAGCAGAAATACTCTTTGCTTTTGGGTGGGGACAGAGAGGATTTCCATATCTCCCCCCCCCCTCCCCCCCCAGCACCACACTCCATCTCTCATTGCTTATAATTAGTGAAAGAAATTTGACCCACTGCCAGTGTCTGTGGACCTTGGATATTATAAGGCCAGCGTGGCGTCAAATATCTTAACATTCATAAGTGTTATAGGCTGTAAATAAACCCCGTGGATTTATGACCCTGCAGTGCTTGCCAGCAAACGACTGTGGCACATTTCTTTCAGCAGACCTGTCGAGGTGCAAGTTTGCCTTTGGTTGTAAAATTAACCATTTCCTTCACAAATGTGCCCAATTAGAAGTCAAAGTTTTAAGGCTTACTTATGTATTTGTTAGGACATGGCACTGAGGGGAAGCCCGGGGAACACAGCTTTAAACTTCCCTCCCAACATCACAAACTACCCCCCTACCCCCAATCCCTCAGAGCAAAACTTCACACAATAGCCCAGTGCGGGAGCAAAGCACCTGATGTCACCAAGAAACAAACGGAAAAAAAAAGCAACCACCACAAAAACAACCACCAAACTGATGACTCGGCCACTTTTATATTTATGTGTGCCTATAGCCAGCCCTCATTTTTGGCTACTCCAAGGCTGGGGGGAGCAGGCGTCTCCCCTCAGGCTGTGCCTGGAGAAGGATCTCCTCCCTTCCCCCAGGATAATGTCATCTGCTTCCTGTGTAGGACAGCATTTGCTAAATCCAGGTTGTCTCATGCTTAACTGCCAATAATCCAACTTCCACATAACTCCCAGACAGCTGGGAAAAGGTCCTCAGAGTTTTTAGTCATGGTACAGAAACACACGTCCACACAAAAAATCTGCAGCTGTCCTTTTTCTCTACACCACATTTTTTATCTGATTTTGGGGCCCAGTCATGAAAGTCTTCACAAATTTAAAACATTTCTACCTACATTCTGGTTTACAAGCTCCAGTGAAAGCTGCAACATACTCCTCCCCACCACCACACTCCATCTTCAACTGACAAATCAACACATATTTGCTTGAACAAAAAAAACGAAGATGAAGGAGGGGAAGGAAAAATAAAAATAAAAAACCCACTCCACTCAACATCATCAGTCCATGTATGAATACATTCAAAAAACCTGGAAAGGCATCTACTGTTTTGTTTTTTGTTGTTTTTTTTTTTTTGCAGCACAGATCAGCCACTGGTACACCTATTAAAATTGTTCGATTTCCAAAGCAAATATTATTTTTAATGAAGTCCAGTCCTGCAATTATCCTGTACACTCAAGTAACAGTACTGCATTATATTGTTTTGCAAGGTCCCAGAAACATGAAACTTTTCTCCAACTAATGTTCATAGCCCCCTAAAGGGAAGCTGATTGACTAAGCAATGCAGCATTTGCTCCAGAATGAAATCTTACCAGGGACAAAAAAGAAAAAGAATAAAAATTTCAGCTTCTTTACCAAAAAGAAGTTAACAAACAAGGTCTGTGTGCCATTGTAGAACAGCTATGCTAATGCGATAGCAGAGTGATTCAGCAATCTACCTAATTAAGGATGAGGAAAGTTTCTTTATGGAGGTTCCATTTGATTTACACCACAGGATCATCAGTTCTTATTTAATAGCTTGTTTTTACACAAGTCCAAAAACTTTATTAAAATCATGCCCATTCAAGATTTTTTTTTGTTAAAGGCAAATAATTCACTCTCCATTGAATAGCTATGTATCATAAAGTACCAAAGTGCTGACATACTAAGTTGTATCTACATTATTAAACTAGTTGGTGGACGTTAATACTATAATCCATAATGCAGACATTAAACCTCAACCATCAAGATTAGTGAAGAATTAATATTGTCACATCGAGACTGAAACCTTAACACACCAGCTATAAATATTTCTGAAGGAGATGAAAAACAATTAGCATAAATACCAAAGAAGGGCAAGAACACCTGTTCTTTTTCAGTGCGATAAGCATTTTATTGTTCTCTATTTAAAATGTAATGACCTGTGTAATTACAGTAATATTACATTGTATTGCGAGGGCTTGGAATGTCACACTTTGAAAAGTGTTGTCAAAACAATTGGAGGGAGGGAAAAAAGGGACCACCATTAACCCTTCACACCCCAGGGTCTAAAAGCTTTTGTATTAGGAAGGATTATGTTGTTTGATTCAGTAGATAAAGGAAAACATCCATTTTAAAGTCAATTAAATAAAGTTTCTATATGAATGTAAAATCTAAACGAGAGGGCTGCTCTGCACCACAGCTATTGACAATTCCCAAACTTCCAGACCAAACACAAGCTCACCCCTACAGTCTTCCTCAGAAAACAACAATTTAGGGGAAAAGAAGATTTAAGAGCACGAGTAAAAATAAGAATATCTGCCAGTAGGGTTCTCAAAACACAATGCATCTATTTGATCACAAAAAAAACCCATTAATCAAGCTCTAAATTTAGGGCAAAAATCAAATACACTTTTTTTTTTTTTTTTTTTTTTTTCCAGCTCTGAAAGTAAAACATTCTCCTTAATTATCCCTAACAAGCAGCTAGCCCAGACCCTCTGCAAACCTAGGTATGGAACTGGCACTCTCAGATACATTACTTCATTACTGTACCTCTACTAAACACACATCTATTCTTAAAAGCAAACCACAGTATTCGATCAAAAGCTAGATTAAAACACAAAAAAAAAACCCTGACTTTTAAAAATACAATTATTCCTATCAAGCTGCATAAAGGGTCTGCAGTATTACTGAGATAATATATTATTCATCATAAGCAGTTATCATGATACTTCATAATTTTTCACATTCCTGAAGCAGGAAAGGAGAAATTGCTGCCCACGAGTTTAACAGACAATTACAGATACATTTACAAAACACAATAATCCCACTACACCTTCCAAATAAAACAGAAAGACAAAAAATCTATTTAAAAAAAAAGGCAAGCAAAAGCAAACAAACAAACAAACAAACACACACACACACACACACCAACAACAAAAAACCACACCCACAGACCTTTAAGATTCTACATCAGCAAAAGGAAAGGAAAAGCAATTTTGCTACATATCTGCATCACCTCTTTACCTTGCATGCTTTAAAACTCAATAAGTATGGGTTCAGGAGAAACTACATAAATAAAAATAAAATCTGTAATTATGCAGATCTTTCAACCCATATTAAAAAAAATAAAGGTTCACAGGAGAAAAAGATCTAGTTCATGTGGAATTGAAAGCTGGTACAGCAGAGACCTAAAATCCATCTAAAAACAGTCTGTAACAGACAACAGCTATCCCACTGAATATAATATTCTGCTCTCAGGCCTAAATAAGCAACTTTAATTTTTTCTGCCTATAATTAAGTGGCAGGCAAACAAACAAGCATACGGAATGTGAAAGAATAAGGTTAAGAAGATAGGAGAAGGCTGCTCGAGCCTGGATGTGGAAATAAGAAAACTGCCTATTGAGTGTGGAAATATCCTTTCAGAATCCATCTGATAACACAAGCAGGCCACCTGCTATACCAACAATAAAACAACCTGTAATCTTTTGTACAGAACCTTTAATTCACACGAACCAAACATTCCTATGGAGGCCTTTTTAACTGTAGGGGACCTAAGGGAGGAAGAATACTTCCAGGAAAGCTAACTGCTGAAGTATCCTATCTGCACACCCTAAGGGGAACAAAAAAAACAAAACACCAAAAAAAAAAAACAAAAAAAAAAAATCAACCACAAAAACAACCCAAAACCAACACAAAAAAACCCAGCATCTGTAATAAAGGTAATGATGAAAATATCAAGAACTGTAGCTGTTACAAGAAAAATGCTTAAAGAAAAAAATGCAGTGGAGGTGTGCTTCCTATTAGCCTGCTCTTGGAAGAGTGGAATGTATTTAAAGTAAGGAGGGTAAAAAAAAAAAAAAACCAACAAAAAATACCAACAACAAAAAAAAGCACCAACCAATCAAAAAAAAAATCAACTACACAAGAAAAAAAACCAAACACCACAAGAATACAAACCTCCACAATTTGTAGCAAAGTGATTTGTAACAAAGATTGTTTTGCCATCTGGATCCTGGTGCTTACAGAATGTATCACCATCATCCATATACATGTGGGTGACCGTATTCAAAAGAAAAAAATATAAAGCATTCAGCCCCTGAATTCTCCTCCCAATCATTACAATTGCAAACTGCAGTTACCTCTATGCTACTGTCCCAGCAATCACCTCCTTGCAAGAAGAGCTTCACAAGCTACCCAAATAAAACCTTACCATGGCCCTAAAAACATCCAAAGTCAGAAAACCTTCCTTACTACCTCCCTGTCACTCTGCATTTACTAATCTGTGTCTACTGACGTTTTACTAAGTGAAAACAAGACTGACCCGATGTTTAATATTTTAATGCTTTAAAACACTTGTAGATCTGATACACTGAGGTTGCCCAAGCCCTCAGTCATTAGTACAGCTTCAACATCTACCGAACAGTAGATCTATTATTGTAAATCGCTATCTCGTGTTACAGAGGGGAAAAAAAAAAAAAAAAAAAGTGTATAAACACACATGGTGATGGTGGGGACGCTTCAGATTTAGAAACACCCTGAAGAAACAAAGTAGCAACGCTAAACTCATCGGGAGGAACACGGAGTATTTTGTAGTCCCAGAGGATTTAGCCGGTTTAGCTAAAATAAATAAATAAATAAAAATAAAAAATAAAAACTCTTCACAAGGGAAGAAAAAAACTTGAGAAATCTGGTGTCACCGTAGAGCGCATCGTGGGTGACACTACGAGCGGCAAAATAGCTGGGACTACAAACCCACCAGCAGACCCCAAAGTTTCCTTAGATGCCGGGTTAAAACTTGCTGTCCCTCCAGGCACAGGCGTGCAAGACAAGCACAGCCCTGGCACAGAACCCAGGTTAGGGGGAAAAGAAAAAACCAAACCAACAAAACCAACCCAACAACATAATACCGGACGCTTTCAGCGAATTGTTTTTCTGCCAGCACACTTTCAGGAGGAATTTTGCTCGACTTGTTTGATTATTTTTTGTAGTTGCTGTTGTTGTTATTGGAGCCAAGCGAGGCGATCGCTGTTTCCGGACCCAGCCCTCTGCCTTGCGCTAACCCTCAAGTTTCCCCTTTCCCCCGGCCCCAGCACCGCAAGGCACACACGAAGACCGAACCGCTTCGGGGCTGCTTCCCGCGGCGCAGCCCAGGTGAGGAGGGTCCCCGCCGCCTCCCTGGGCAGGGGTGCCGTGCGTGCCCCGGGTCGCCCCACCGGGCCAGGGTCGCGCAACCCAGCAGGCGGGGCGAGGCCGCGGAGCAGCCGCGGGGCCGCCCGTGCTGAGGCCGGACACGAGTCGCGGCGGCCGCGGCCGGGAGGGGACGTTGCCCCGCGCCGGGCACAATGAAATCGCCGCTCCCGCAGCCCGAGGGCGGACGAGGGCAGGAGAGGGTTAAGGGGGAGGAAAGGGGAGGGGGAGCCGGCCCAGCCGCCACGGAGGAGGACAGGAGGAGACGGATCACCATGGAAAACGAGGAGTTTGGAGAGAGCGAATCCCAGACTCGGACATCCCCCTTGCCCCTCGAAAGGGAGAAGAGAGTAGAAAGGCAGGAGAAGAGGAAGAAGAAGAAGAAGAAAAAAAATTGAATTATGTATTTGCAGTTTTATTTTGAGGCTGGATGTTATTTGGAATTTATTATGGGATTTTTTTTCTATCCACCCCCTCAGAGGAGGTTACAAGGGCTCCAAAAAACTGTCCACAAAACCGAAAGTAAAAAAAAAAAAAAAAAAAAGGAACAAAAGTTAGAAAAGGGACAGTAAATAGGAAAAAAAAAAAAAAAAGAAAAAAGAAAAGAAAGAAATATGGAGAAGTGTAAACAAACCCCCTCCCGCCGCGGCCCGCGGAGTTTGGAAACTTTGCGACGCGGGGGAGGGGGCGGCGGATCGGGCCGGGCCGGGCCGAGCTGGGCGAGCGGGGCAACGGGGAGCGCGGCGGCGGCGGGAGCTGGGGGAAAAGCGGGGGTGGAGGAGAGAGAAAAGCTTAGAGGGGGAGAGGAAAAAAAAATGCACTTACCGTTCTCGCCGTCGGAGAGAGCGATCCATTGGGCAGATACGGGCTGCTGAGGTCGGGGATCATTATAAAGGGATAACCCGGGTATGGTGGGCCCTTAAACAACCCTCCATCTTGCCTCTTCGCAGCTAACATGGCGGGGGAGACATGAGCGGGAGCGGGGAAGGAAGGGGGCAACAGGGGAAAGAGAAGGGAGAAGGACAAGAGGGGGAAGGAAAACTTTTTTAGAAAGCGTCTCAAAAAAAAAAGAGGAGCCGGGCGCCCGGCGGAGGGGTGACGGGCGGTACGGGGCGGGCGGCGATGCCGGCCGGGCCCGCCGTACTCACCTTCCTCTAAACTTTCCCGGGATTTATCTCTGAAAGTTTCGGACCGAGGTGGGGGCCGCCGCTCCGCCTGGGAGCGAGACGGGGGTCGGCATGGGGCAGTTGGGGAGGGGGATGGTGAGGTGGTTTGGGGTTGTTGGTCGTTTGTAGGTATTTTTTTTTGGGGGGGGGGGGGGGGGGGGGAGGAGGAGGGGGGGGGGGGGGGATAAAGGCCAAAGGGGAGGGAGGAGGGGGGGGGGGGGGGGGGAGGAAAAAAAAAAAAAAAAAAAACAATTGCC